>CAUYQG010152206.1:0-48473 GCA_963574415.1 Tarsius wallacei | reverse complement strand
TTTTTTATTTTTTATTTTTTGAGTTGGCGTCTCACTCCGCCGCCCAGACTGGAGTGCAGTTGCCGCTTCCGGCCACCGCAGCCTCGACCTGCTGGGCTCCGGCGATCCTTCCACCTCAGCCTTCCGAGTAGCCAGAACTACAGGCACGCGCTACCACGCCCGGCTAATTTTTTTGAATTATTGTAGAGATGAGGTTTCGCCTGCCCAGGCGGGTCTCGAACCCGCGGGCTCAGGCAATCCACTCACCTCAGCCTCCCAAGGCACGGGATTACAGGCTGAGCCACCGAGCCCGGCTTTTTCTTTTATTTCACTGGTTAGAATTGAGTTTATGTCATTTGTTTTGTTTGTTTGTTTGTTTGTTTTTGAGTAGGAATCTCACTCTGTCATCCAGACTGGAGTGCAGTGGCATGCTTACAGCCACCGCAGCCTCGACCTGCTGGCCTTAGGTGATTCTTCCAACTCAGCCTTTCAAGTAGCTGGAACCACAGGTGTGCGCCACCACACCAGGCTAATTTTTTGATTTATTGTAGAAACGAGGTCTCACCATGTTGACCAGGCTGGATTTGAAGCCGTGGGCTCAGGCAATCCTCTCACCTCCACCTCCCAAATTGCTGGGATTACAGGCATGAGCCACCACATGTGGTGAGAGTTTGTGTCATTTGTAACCAC
The DNA here is from genome assembly GCA_963574415.1 of Tarsius wallacei. Taxonomy (NCBI): domain Eukaryota; kingdom Metazoa; phylum Chordata; class Mammalia; order Primates; family Tarsiidae; genus Tarsius; species Tarsius wallacei. The sequence goes on along the minus strand of CAUYQG010152206.1, from coordinate 47,804 downwards.
AAGAGTTCTAATACAAATTGGTGTGGTGTGGTGGTGGTGTGTGTGTGTGTATGTGTGTGTGTGTATAAATAACAAGATAATATGACAGGGCCCCTAAACCATTCATCCAGATGGGTGGGTCAAAGGCAGGCCCAATATACTTGTTCTCAGTACAGCAGCCCCAGCCACACCTCTGCAGCACAGGACACACTGCTGAGATAGCATGAGGCTGAGACTAATGTTGACTGGAATTTCAAACCTCCCTACCAGCAGTTACCAGCAAAACTCCTCTTTGCAGGCTCAGGCATTTCTGGTGAGAAGGCTATTGACAACTTCCCCTCTTTATACCCCTATGCTTAACCAAGAAGACCTCCATGCTGATGCAAAGGCACGTGTTTTCTCACCTGCACATGCTCACAACATGTGTACATATGCGTGCCCTGGATGTCTGGTGGGATATGGCACAAGACATGTGGATTCCTTGGCTCAACCCTAAAATGAATTTTAGCAAACTTTTAAAATAAAGTTTATTAGAGAAAGAAGAGGGAAAAGATAGAGAGACATGCCAGAGCTGACATGGGCGAAAGAAAACCCCGCCTTTTGCTCTTTATGTTAGACCTGATATACCTTCACAGTGATTGATATGCTAAAGAGGGTAGAGCCCAGGTAACCATCACTCCGGAGGAGAGATTGATATCTCTTTGCCTCTGGTGGGTAGAGGGGTGGTCTTATTATGATTCTATGGCCTTTTAATTCCTGGTCTGGGAACCACTTTGATGAAGTTTTCCTTCATTGAGGTGAGGGGGTGGGGTGGACTGGGAGTCCACACTGAATTCACATTCCAGCCTGCAGGGCTGTTCAGCCTGCTGACAGAATGTCTGGACACTTTCTAAAATTTGCCTACAAGAAATGTATCTATCTATGCCTAACCTTTACTAGCTACCGTGCCTCATCCTCAAGTGTCTTCACAAACACAAATATATACATGAAACCTCAGATGAGAAAGTGTAGGCAGCATCTGCAATACTAGAAATTATGTTATAATTCATTAAAAAATCTCATATGCCTGTTAACGAGTTCTAGTCATTACCATGTAAAGGAGGAGAAGCAGATTTGATCTGAACTGTCAGTCTCAATTTATTCAGTGACTGACTTTAATGAAATTGCAATAGGTTGCTTTCTAGAAGGTTTTGACCATCCTTAAAAGGAGATCTTGACATTCCTGTATCCATTTCACACTTTCTTGCCTATTCTGCCATTGTGTGGGCAAGGAACACAAACACCAAGGTATTAATGACCCAAGGTAACATTTAAAAAGGGTGCTAATGATCAATCCAATACACATATATATTATGTTGAAAAGAGTGCTAATGATCAATCTGATACATAATTATTATTTTCTCCAGGGGTAGAGGAGAAGTGGGAAGGACACAGGAGAAAACATGAGTTCCAAATCTAAAAAACCTGACTGCTTTCATTAAATCTTTATAACCAGTTTAGGATGGAGGGTTTGCTTATCTGAATGCTGTGACCCTCAGAGGGGCTAGTGCTTATTAGCACCACTGTGTGCCAGGCATGGAATTCTCACAGCAGTCCTCCAGGTGGCCAGTTGGATAGGCATTATTGTTGCATTATAATCTTCATTTTATAGATGAGCCTATTGAGGCTTAGAATGAATAAGTAGCATGCCCAAATTCCCACAGGTACTAAGTGGCAGAGCCAGGAAGTTTTGAAAATGAACTGGGTATATAAACTGAAAATATAAAATGAAAAGTTTCATCAGGCCATTTCACACAAAGGAATAAAAATGGCAGGAATACAATTATACTCAAAGGTGATGTATATATGACTTATGAAGCTAAATAATAAAATGATTACTCATGAGCTCAGGCAATCCTCTTGCCTCTCCTTCCCAAAGTTCTGGGATTACAGGCATGAGCCACAGTGCCTGGCTTATTAATGTTTTATCCCGTAAGTATGGGCCTAGTTTTGCTTGATTCTAAAATATATAAAAATAGAAAAATATTTTACATTACTCTAACAATTAACTTAAGAAAACACCACCAATGCTACTGAGTCTGTGAGTTCCTCTCTGACCCATTCTTTTGTCTCCCTGCCTGGAGATAGCCCCTATTTTGACTTTTTTCATTCTCTGAATTTTTATTAATTTTTTTTTTTAGTTGGAGCCTCACTCTGTCGCCCAGGCTGGAGTGCAGTGGCATGCTCACGGCCACTGCAGCCTTGACCTGCTGGGCTCAGGCGATCCTTCCACCTCAGCCTTCCAAGTAGCTGGAACCACAGGCATGTGCCACCACGCCCAGCTGATTTTTTGATTTATTGGAGAGACGAGGTCTCACCATGTTGCTCAGGTGGTCTCGAACCCCTGAGCTCAGGCAATCCTCTTGCCTCTGCTTCCCAAAGTTCTGGGATTACAGGCATGAGCCACAGTGCCTGGCTTATTAATAATGTTTTATCCCATAAGTATGGGCCTAGTTTTGCTTGATTCTAAAATATATAAAAATAGAAAAATATTTTACATTTCCTGTGGTTTGCTTTATGAACTCAAAATCACTTGTGAGATTTATCCATGTTGCTGTGTGTACTTGCACTTACTTTTTCACTGATATATAGAATTCTATTATGTGAATGTGTCTAGATATACTCATTCATTCTTCTGTTGATGGACCTTTGTTTCCAGTTTTTCACTATTACATGCAACGCTGCTATAAATGCTCATGTACATTACTGATGGTACATGAGGGTAAAGGCCCTAGAGATCATATAGAGAGTTTCTCTAGGGAATATACCTGGAAAAGAATGGCTGCATTATAGTAAATATAAATGTTCGATTTTTACCAGACAATTGGATATCCTTCCCCAAGGCAGCTGTATCAGTTTATATTTCCACCACAGTGTATGAGAGTTTCCATTGGTCTGCATCCTTGCTGTCATTTGAAGTTGCTAGAAATTTAAAATTTGGACAAACTAGTGAGTATAAAATGGCATGTCATTGTGACTTTCTGGAGTTTGTCAATTTGTATAAGTTTTTTAATTTTTTAGTTTTTTTGAGTAGGAGTCTCACCCAGTTGCCCAGTTAATGTTTTCATTTATTGGGGACACCAGGTCTCACCATGTTGCTCAGGCTAGTCTTGAACCCATGGGCTCAGGCAATCCTCTTGCCTCAGCCTCCCAACATTCTGGGATTATAGGCATGATGTATACGTTTTCAAATTTAGTGCCATTTATTTGTATCACTTGATGGGGCACAGGGAGAGCATTCCAGGTGTGGGGGAGACCACTTAGGAAAGGGTTCCGGGTCAGGTAAGAGGTTTGTGCATGTATGAAACAGAAAAAAAGCCAGCATAGATGGGGCATAATGAGTTCACTCCTGCCTTAGGTGGCTAGCCTCTGAATGCCTAACATCTTTCACCCAGTAACATTTGTCAGACCTCACCTGCTATCCCTAACCACTTCTGACCAGTTCTCAATTATTGCACCATATGATATGATGAAACTGTGTTTCAGTTTTAACCTAGCTGATTCGAAGTACATCTTATGCTTTTTATCTTTTATCAAATAGTTTTCACATTTGGATGAACTTCCAGAAGTTTATTTCAAAATATCTTTCTAACTATTGCATCACTGGTCCTCTGTCAATTCCTCTTTGATCATCAAACAACTTTAAAATTGCTTTTTGAAATATATGTGGGCTCTCACATAGAGTTCTGAAAGATGTGTGAGAATAAATTTTCAGGAATTTATTTTAGAACAAAAAATCAGCTTTCATTTCTTTGACCTAGAACAAGGAGAGAACCTGTTAACTCAACAGCTGTGAATTATGGTTATCTTTGTGTTCTTTGGGAGATTTAGCTGCTGTTTGTGAGTCTGATAATCTAACTCAGGTTTTGCCCATTGGATTACAATATACAGACATTGAAAACAAAACCCAAGATAAATATTTTAATAATTATGAAGTAAGTGAAGTTTGCCTTTGGCCCTTTATGGTAGCTAGATTCTTTTTTTATTTTTTATTTTTAAAGTCTCACTCTGCCACCCAGGCTGGAGTGCAGTGGCACGCTCATGGCCACCACAGCCTCTGCCCGCTGGGTTCAGGCAATCCTTCCACCTCAGCCTTTCAAGTAGCTGGAACTACAGGCATGCACCACTATGCCTGGCTAGTTTTTTTATTTATTGTAGAGACGAGGTCTTGCCAAGTTGTCCAGGCTGGTCTTGAACCCCTGGATTCAAGCAATCCTCTCGCCTCTGCCTCCCAATGTGCTGGGATTACAGGCATGAGCTACCATGCCTGGCAGTAGTTGAATTCTAATGATGGCTCCTCATGAACCACAGATATTTATACCCTTTTGTAATCCCTGCCCATATTGAATATGGGTTAGCCTGTGATGTGCTAACCCTTAGAATGCTGTAGAAGGGATGCTGTGTCAATTCTAGACCTAGCCTTTAAGAGGCCTGGCTTTTTTTTTTTTTTTTTTTGGTTCCTGTCTCTTGGAATACTCACTTTTTGAAACCCTGAGCCAATATGTAAAATATCTAGCTACCCTTCTGCAAAGACCACATGGCAAGGTCATGTGGAGGGTAGAAGCCCTGAGATCATATAGAGACAGAGCAGTCCAGCTGTACCAGTGCCCCTGTCAAGCCTCCAGATGACTCCAGCCTCAGCTATCATGTGACTGCAACTGCATGAGAGCCCCCAAGCAAGATCAGCAGAACTTTACAGATAAGCCCAATATACCTACAGAACCATGACAGATAATAGAATGGTGATTGTTTTAAGCTACTATGTTTTATGGTGGTTTGTTATGTAATAATAGGTAACCAAAATAGAAATTATTTTGTGAAAGTAGAGAGCTGACATAACAAGAATCTAAAACCTGTGTCAGTAGACAAAAGCTGAAATAGCCTGTAGAAACTGTTAGTGAAGGTTGGAAGGAAACATCCACTTTTTGGAGCTATTACCCACCATGTAAAAAGTCTAAATACCCTGCTGGAAAGGCCACCTAGAGTGAAAAGGTCTTTAGCTACAAGGAGAAAGATAAAGGTTCAACCTTCCCAGCATCCCAGTCAAGCCTCCAGATGACTCCAGCCCAGTTGCTATCTTGCTATCTAACTGCAACCACAGGAGACACCACAAGTGGGAGCAGCTAAGGAATTGCCCACCTGAGCCAAGTTCACTCACAGAACATTGTGTAATAAAAGAGTTGTTTGAGAACTAAACCTGACCGTTTTTTTTCTCTTACCAAATTCCTAAGTAAGAGGCTTGGGGAGTTACTGCCTGATAAGCACTCACCAAACAGGGTTTTATTACCCTATTGTTTTCTAATCTGACTCTGGCATAACACCACATAACAAACAAAGAAGAAAATCAAAGTATTTTATGATCCTGAAAAGCCATCTCTTGTGGATTACTGGACTCCCAAGGAGCCTTGTAAGGCATTTGTCTGTCGCCTCTGACACCTGCCATGTCTTAATCTCCTCTACATATCAACAAATAGACTCTCTTTGTTTCAGCAAAACATCTCTTCTGATAAGAACTACATATTATCAATCAATAAATCTTTAAATCTGCCTATGACTTGCAAGCCTCCTCTTGGAAATGTCCCTTCTTCCTGGGCCAAACCAATGAAAATATCGCATGTATCGAGTTATGGTTTCTTGTAACTTCTACCTTCCTAAATTATATATAATCAAGCCACCATTTGGCCACGGGGGTACACATTCTCAGGACCTCCTGAGGATGGCTATAACTGGGCTTAAGTTTGGCTCAAGAATATTTTGCAGTTTGGCATCTTTTCATCAGCATGTTTTAAGTCATTAAGTTTTGGCATTATTTGTTATGCACAATAGATAACTGAAAAACTTCTTCTGGCTTCTGATTTTCATTATTATTGACTCTTGTATGCAAAGTGACCTTATGCTGCCCTATGGATATTCAGAACCCACAATATAAAGTTCTACCTAAATCTGCCTTCCCTTTGGTAGTGCCACAGAAGGTCATTATGGTCTTGGCTTTGTAGCCATGTGGCCCTCAGGTCAAATCCCTGCTCATTTGTTATCATTTAAGCATTTTGAGACTTTAATTTATTTATCTGTCAAATTGAGGACATAATATCTTTCTCCATACAGGCTTGTTATGAGAATAAAATAACCATAAACATCTTGATTGCTTGAAAGCTACAGAAATGAGTATGTTTTATTTTTATTAGATTATCAGTAATCATCCACCCTAGCCTCCTGAAGACTGCAAGTTAGTCAAACTACTCTCTCTCTGAATCTCAGTTTACATCTGCAAAAACGTTGGCTAACCATTTTCCACTCACAATAAGCTGGTTGTAGTCCAAGGAGTCACCATGTACTTGAATTACTGATTTCTATCTGACCTTCTCCCACAATCCTTGGTCTGTATCTTTGCCAGTGTCCGTCCCTCAGACACTGCCTGTCATCTGGGGACTGGGGACCTGCTTCATGCTCAGCTTTAAGCCATTGCCCTCAAGTTCTTTTTTTTTTTTTTTTTGAGTTGGAGTCTCATTTTGTTGCCCAGACTGGAGTACAGTGGCACGCTCCTGGCCACCACAGCCTCACCGTGCTGGGCTCGGGCGATCCTCCCACCTCAGCCTTCCAAGTAGCAGGAACCACAGGCGCGCGCTATCACGCCAGGCTAATTTTTTATTTATTGTAGAGACGAGGTCTCGCCGAGTTGCCCAGGCAGGCCTTGAACCCGCGGGCTCAGGCAATCCACTTGCCTCGGCCTCCCAAAGTGCTGGGATTACAGGCCAAGCCACCTAGCCTGGCCCTCAAGTTCTTTCATACAACCTGGTCTCATCCATCACTAGCTGAGATTTTTTTTTTTGAGTCAAGTTCTCACTCTGTTGTCCAGGTTGGAGTGCAGTGGCATGATCATGGCTCACTGCAGCTTTAACCTCCTGCGCTCACGTGATACTTCCACCTCAGCCTCCGGAGTAGCTGGGGCTATAGGTGTGTGCTGTCATACCTGGCTAATTTTTTAATTTTTAATTTTTTATAGAGACAAGGCCTCGCTATGTTGCGTAAGCTGACTTTGAACTTCTGGACTCAAGCAGTTCTCCCACCTTGACCTCCCAAAGTGCTGGGATTATAAGCATGAAACACCACTTCTGGCCTAATTTTTTTCCAGATATTTGTCTATCTTCAAGGACCTCCCTAATTGCAACTTTGTTCTGAGACAAAGTAGGCTCTCCAACTAGACTTTAGAAGCTTCTTCTGGAGTTGTTTCCAAGTAAGATGGAACAATATGGGCTGCATTTACTCTCTCACATGAGGTAGCAACGACAATTAAAACCAAAAAAATATTTGAAACAGCAGTCTCAAGATGCAAGACATCAGGCCATTGAAAACAGTGATCCTGAAAGATGGGAAACAAGCAAGGTAAATGCTACAATGTCCCAGTTTACTATTCTGAGACAACTTCCAGGCCACAGGGCATGAAGGGGCAACCTAGCTGGAGACAGGCAGACTTTTCTGTGAGTTTATAATACATGTAGAATTATAATACATGGCAATAATAGCACAAAACCCAAGAGGAAGAAATAAAGATATTATTGTATGGCCCTTATATGTGAAATGGCATAATAACAATTGAGGGTAGACTCTGATAAAATGAGGATGTAGCCAATAAACCCTAAAGCAATCAGTAAAGCAATAAAACAAAGAGATAAGACTAATAAGTTAACAGAGGAAATAAAATAAAATCAAGTAAATAATTAATCCAAAATAAGGCAGAAAGAGATTAAAAGGAAGAAAGAGAACAAATGGGAAGAATTAATAATGAGATAATACAATTAAACCTAACCATATCAGTGATCACATTAAATTCATATGGTCTAAACACTTTCATTAAAAGCAGAGATTGTCATACTGGATTAAAGCAGGCTGGACTCGGTGGCTCAGCCTATATTCCCAGCACTTTGGGAGTTTGAGGTGAGTGAATTGCCTGAGCCTGTGGGTTCGAGACCAGCCCCGGCAACTTGCTGAGACCTTGTCTCTACAATAAATCAAAAATTAGCCAGGTGTGGTAGTGCATGCCTGTAGTTCCAGCTACTTGGAAGGCTGAGGCAGAAGGATCGCCAGAGCCCAAGAGGTCGATACTGGGGTGGCCATGAGTGTGCCACTGCACTCCAGTCTGGGCGACAGAGTGAAACTCCAACTCAAAAAATAAAAAAAAAGTAAGACTCAGCTACTTTGCCTACAAGAAATCTATTCTAAATTTAAAGACACAATAGGTTTAAAGTAAAAAGGTGACCTAATATTGGTCAAAGGGTACAAGTTTGCAATTGTAAGATGAATAAATTCTAAAGACCAAATGTAAGGCATGGTAACTGTGAAAATTGTCAGCATCAAAATGAAGTCACTTATGCCAAACCCTAACAAAATGGGAGTCAGGAAGCCACAAAGGAGGGGCTCTCTCACATACATGCTTATGATAAAAAAGTAATACAATGACTCTTTGAAAGCTACAACCTTGCACAAAGACCACCACAACCTTACACAAAGAATACCTCTGGGAGGGTATCTTCCCAGCAACTGCCTGTTCAATCTTGTGCTGACACCACCCTTGCTATTTATTATTATTTGTTTATTTATTTATTTAATTTATTCTTTTTGAGTCGGAGTCTCACTTTGTCGCTCAGGCTGGAGGGCAGTGGCATGCTCACGGCCAATTGCAGTCTTAACCTGCTGGGCTCAGGAGATCCTTCCACCTCAGCCTTCCAAGCAGCTGGAACCACAGCCACGTGCCACCAAATCTAGCTCATTTTTTTAATGTATTGTGGAGACGAGGTCCTGCCAAGTTGCCCAGGCTGGTTTCAAACCTCTGGGCTCAAGTAATCCTCTTGTCTCTGCCTCCCAAAGTGCTGTGATTTCAGGTGTGAGCCACCATGCCTGGCCCTTATTTTTTATTTTTCAAGTCAGGGTCTCACTCTGTTGCCCAGGCTAGAGTGCAGTGGTACGAACACAACTCACCACAGCCTCGACCTCCTGGGCTCAGGTGATCCTTCACTTCAGGCTCCCAAGTAGCTAGGACAACAGGTGCTTGCCACCATGCCTGGCTAATTTTTTTGTAGAGATGAGATCTTCCTCTGTTGCCTAGGCTGATTTTGAACTCCTGACTTCAAGCAATCCTCTCTTCTCGGCCTCCCAAAAAGCTGATGATATAGAAACCCACTATTGTCTGTCCATATTGCCACAACTCTTAAAGAAAAGCATAACAAACAAGCATTCAAGTGGTCCTGCACAAGTGGGCCTGCATGTACCTACATTCCCCAGAATTAGCAAAATAAAGTGTATTCCTTTATCTCCTACATATTCCCTGTTAAGTCACTTCAAAGAACCCTTAACCCCCTGCAGACTGTTCTCACTCAACTGAGAGAAATGAATCCCTATTCACTCCCTTTTACCAGTGGTCATAGACTTGAATCTATAGCATTCATGTAACCATAAACCTTGTGATTTATATAACTTTTTGCATGCTATAACTACTAATCAACAATATGTTGCAGTGAATCATGTTTTACTTTGTAATAGGCTCTGTTAGCTCCCTTACTCTATGGCAAGCTTATTCAATTCTTCAGTTTGGTGTTACTGATGACACTGTGAGTTACTTTTTGGTAGCTGGTGCCAGGAAATGTGGACTATAAATTTTACTATTGACCAAATGCACCTGTAACTTGAGTTCTATACAATGCTCTGTCAGTTGTGTAGTCAATGTATAGGTACCAGCAACATTAAACTTATAAAAACAGACTTTGAAACCCAAGAGATGAGCAGACCAGTTCCAGAAATATCAGGAGTCTGATATGAGGTTCTGTCTCCCTGAAATTGAATTCAGAAATAAACTTCTTTCTGCCAATTCCCTGCCTCTCGATTTATTGGTGTCAAGAGATAGCAGACAAGTGTTTACTTGGACTGTAACACAGGGATTACAAGTGTGAGCCACTCTATCCAACAACAGTAGAATACACATTTTTTTTCAAGTGTCCTGGGAACATTTTCATACATAGTGCATGCACTGTGTCAGAAAATAAGTATCAATAAATTTAAGAGGATTTGAACCATGGAGAGCTGGCTAGTTGATAATTATGGAATTATATTAGTAATAAATAACAATACATTCTCTTGACAGTCCCCCACATATTTGTAACAGTTCTAAATAACTTATGGGCCGGCCGGTCTCAGAGGCCGAGGTGAGTGGATTGCCTGAGCCTGTGGGTTCGAGACCCACCTGGGCAACTTGGCGAGACCTCATCTCTACAATAAATCAAAAATTAGCCGGGCACGGTAGTGCGCGCCTGTAGTTCCAGCTACTTGGAAGGCTGAGGTGGAAGGATCGCCGGAGCCCAGCAGGTCGAGGCTGCAGTGGCTGGGAGCGGCCACTGCACTCCAGTCTGAGTGACAGAGTGAGACTCCAACTCAAAAAAACAAAACAAACAAACAAACAAAAAAAACGTATGGGCCAAAAAAATATATCAGAAAGGAAGTTGGAAAGGATTTTGAAATGAACAAAAGTGAAAACACAGAATAACAGAATGATTTGTAGTATGCTAGTAAAGCAGTGCTTTGGGGAAATTCATAACACTAAATGTTTTGTTAGAAAAGAAGAAAGGTCTCAAGTCAATGACCTCAGCCTCTACCTTAAGAAACTAGAAAAAGGAAAGTAAATAAAACTCAACATAAGCAGAGGAAAAGAAATAATGAAGATCAAAGCAGACATAAATGAATTGTGATACAACAACAATAGAAACCAAAACAATAAAGAACATCAATGAAACCAGATGCTGATTCTTTGCAAAGATCAATAAAACCGATAAACCTCTAACCATGCTTACCAGGAATAAAAAAGAAAAGAGAAAAGACACAAATGATCAATAAAAGAAAGAAGAAAGGTTTTATCATTACAAATTCTATAGTTATTTAAAAGAAAATATTATTTAAAAAGTATGCCCATAAACTCAACAACTTAGAAAGACACAAATTTCCAAAGTTCCACAAATTAATAGATGTGAAACCTTTAACAAGTTATTTAAAGTATCTAAGCTTCAGTTTATTTGTCTTTTAAAATGGAAGAGTTGTTGTGAGGAGTAAATGCATATGAAGTTCTTAGCTGTTACTATTATATGGAGTTCAGACTTGCAGAGCAGATGAGGATCTGGGTGGGACTGGGAAAAAAAAGTGGTTCACAAGTAGCCATCATAGGAGCTAGTTGACTTGGTAAACCACTTTTTTTGGGGGTGTATTTATCTGAAGAAATTTCTTTTTTTTCTCTTTCAATATTTATTTAAAATTGTGGGGTACCATTCAGGGCTAGGTATACAAATATTCACCATGCAGGTACCCTTATTGATGAGGTATGCCCCCCTCTTCCCCAGGCAGATATCAACTACTGTCAGTCCCACCTCCCCACCCTCCCACCCCTTTCCCCGCAGTTTCCCGCCACTTTCAATCCTTTTCTTATAGTAATACGGTAGTTGTTCAAGGTTCACTTATGAGTGAGAACGTGTGATACTTAGCTCTTTGTTTTTGTGAGAGATCACTCAGTATTAAAAACTCTAATTCCATCCAGGTTTCTGCAAAGTTCTTGATTTTATTCTTCTTTATGGCTGCGAAGTGAGGGACCCAAGAGACTTGAAAAGCTATACTTGCTGTAAACCCCTACCTCACTTTCGCTGCACTGTATTTTATATACCCCCCACCTCATGTTTGATATATTTTATGAATTCCTACCTCACATTTGCTGTATTTTAAATTCTACCTCAGATCCCGTGAGACTAGGCACGTGATGGGTGCCTGGTGGTGACTGCAATTGTAAAGTTACACCATGATTTAAGCAGTGTTTATACTTAACTTTGTCAAGCCTTTTCTTATCTCAATTACCATGATGGCTTCTTCAGCTTTTGCGACGGCAAAGCAAGCAATAAACCCCTCCCAAACATTCCTTTGCTTAGATTATAGTAGACTCGGTGGCGCCAGCCACCCTCCTAGTGGGCTCTGTGTTGTTTCAAACCTCCTGCCTACATGCTCAAGTTGATTTACACACATTGATTATGTAAACCTAGCTTATCTGGCATTCCATTCTGCCCGTTTAGCCGTTACTTGTCCATCACAAGCAACTAAGCCCGAACCCGCGCAAATCGAACTTGAATCAACCAATCAAAGTCTTTGTAACTATGTCACATAGTTTTTATCCAATCCTGTGTGAACAAGTTTGTAGTGTCACCCCATCCCCTCAAAATTATGTATAAAAGGTACGTGTTAACCTGAGTCGGGGCTCTCGTTCCTGAACCGCTGCGTCAGTTACAAACATGAGCCCAGACTCAAGCCTGAATAAAAAGACCCTCGTGTGTTTGCATTGGAGCTGGCTCTTTGGTGGTCTCTCGGATTTAGAACTTTGGGTTTAACAGAAGTATTCCATTGTGTATCTGTACCACATTTTAAAAATCCAGTCTGTTGGTGGGAGTGCAAACTAGTTCAGCCTCTGGAAATCAGTGTGGCGATTCCTAAAAGTTCTAAAAATCGACCTTCTATGTGACCCTGCAATCCCCCTACTGGGGACATACCCAGAAGAACTCAGGTCACTCTATAAAAAAGATACCTGCACATGTATGTTTATTGCAGCATTGTTCATAATAGCAAGAACATGGAACCAACCGTAAGCCACTCTTTATTGGACCTCTGTCCTTGTTCAATCTTATCTTTTTTTTTTTTTAAGTTGGAGTCTCACTCCGTCGCCCAGACTGGAGTGCAGTGGCATGCTCCCAGTCACCGCAGCCTCAACTGCTGGGCTCTGGTGATCCTTCCGCCTCAGCCTTCCAAGTAGCCAGAACTACAGGCATGCACCACCATGCCCGGCTAATTTTTTATTTATTGTAGAGACGAGGTCTTGCCATGTTGCCTGGGCTGGTCTCGAACCTGCAGGCTCAGGCAATCCACTCACCTCGGCCTCCCAAAGTGCTGGGATTACAGACTGAGCCACCGAACCCAGCCATATAATTTAATTTTTAATAATGGCTGTGTTTAGCAACCAACTCACTAATTTCCTGAAGTTTAACCACTGGTTCTTGTGAGCAAGTACAAGCTGATTTTAGCACACCACTATCTTTACATGGTCTAAGAAATAAGGTTTAAAAATATTTTTATGCCTCATTGTTAGATGTGGAATTTTATGGGTACTCATACATAGTGTCATAATTAAAACTATAGCTTTGTCTCCAGAGTAAAAGTATTTACCTAGAATTTAATAATTACAAATTGAGTTTAAAATAATTCTTTCATTGTTTTCTGTACTACAATATATGAGAGATTCTACTCTATAGTTGGTATTGCTCTAAATTTAAGTGTATTAATTAAATTAAATTGATTAATTAGTTCATTTAAGAATAATTAATTTATTATATAATTAGTTTACATGAGTCCTATTAATACATAATTTGAATTCAAAATATATATCTTGAAAAGTTTCCCTTCTACTTTGATTTCCCAATTTTTTCTTCTTCTCAGAAGCAACATTGATTACTAATTTCTTGCTATTGTTCCCAAGTAAAAGACAACATCAGTGTCATTCACCTTTCTTATGTTAGGCAATGCCAACTCAAAGGAAAAACATTGACTAAAAGATGGTGGTAGCTACAGGTTGTATTAAGGAATTAACATGGTCTCAAAAATCAATAATTGTAAAACTATTAGTAACTATAGGGCAAATGACAAATTGGAAAAAAGCAACATATGACCCAAGGCATATATTATATTCAACCATGTATTTGTAATTGGTAAAATTGTAATGCTGCATTCTCTCCAATATTTTAAACAATATATCATCTTTTAAACATCAGAAATTATTCAGAGTCAAATTTATGGCAAAGGCATTACAACAGAGTAATAAATGGGCCTTTGCCTATCTATGTATGGTGGTGTTTTTAAAACCATCTGTTCCCATGCAAACTTTTGAGTCAGCCAACATTTGCCTCTAGCTCTGGAGCTGAGCCCTTAGCATCTTAGTTGTGATTATACTTTTAATCGGGGAGAACATCAAGAAAAACTAGAGAACACAAAGTCATAGTTATGCTACATGATAGTTTTTCTTTTAGAATGCTCTGGGAAGGTTTATATGTTTAATGATCTACTAAAAGTTCATTGACCATCTTGAGCCACAAAGTTTTCAGAGATTTCACAATTTCCATCAAAGCTACTACATGATTCTACCACTAGTCTGAAGTGAACTAGATTGCAGTGTTTATAGTTCTGATAGGACTTCTGATAGGTAAAGCCAGCTTGTGGGAAGCCAATAATACAGACAAAAACTTAGGAAAATCTAGATAGTTATCTATGCAAAGTAATAATTGCTGACATTTTCTAAATTTTTACAGTGGACCGGGCACTGAACTGAGTTTTTCCCTTGTATTATCTCTTTAAATCATTGCAACATAGCATTATAGAATGACTGTTAGAAATAAATGAATAAATAAATCATTGAAACAATTCTAGATAAGAGGATTTTCAACCACATTATGCAGTAAAAGCACAGACAGCTTAAGCAACTTTTACGATGTCATACAGTTCGTAACAAATATTCAGCACAAAGTCATTTTTGACACTGGATTCAGGCAGTTTTGACACAAAGCTCCTGCTTTTGACCACTACTTTTCAGCTTGTATCTTTAAGAAAACAACAATTTAAGAGTACAATTTTGGAACCTATTTTCAAAAATAAAAGAAAGTAGAAAAACTATTAGAGGCATCATGAAAAAAATCATATTGAAGAAAACTTAGAAAGTACAGTGTCATGATAAGGAAAAGAAGGAGATGTCCACCACCGTTAATGCTAGGGAATGTTAAGGACCATAAAAAATATTACAGAACCCCGAATTTAGTGATTTCTTGGTAAATCAACTTCTGGTCAGTGTTGAAAGTTGGAAGCCAGAGTTGAAAGAAGCTAATGAGTAAGTGAACATAGCAATTGTGGTTCATTCTTCCAAGGTATTTAGCAACAGGAGGAAAGAGGATATTGAATAGACATTTGGCAGAGCAGTGGTCTCAAAATAAATTTTCATTTTAGAATAGGAAAAAAACAAAGCATTTTTGTAAGCACAGAAAAGGATACTGTAGACAGGAAAAAAGGAAGTTCTAAGAGGAAAATGATTATATTGATGGAGAAACTCCTGTAAGCGGCATGAGAAAAAGAATTCAAGAGAATCCCTGGAAAGAAAAAAGAATATCATAGGATCTGAATGCTGACATTATTCAAATTACTTGGATTCTTGTTCTTTTTTTTAGTTCTAGTACCTTGAAATACTTCCTCTAGACATTCAACTTGTATCTGAAAGAAAGACATATAGAGACAAGACCTCAGAGAGTAAGCTAGGAGGCTATATTAATTAAGACCATTTGGTTCCAAATAATAGAAACATACTAACACTGGCTTAAGTAGAGCAATGAGGAATTTAGTAATAAGACACAGGAGTGTCATACATAAAGAACTTAGCTGGGCCTCAGAAATGACTTTCTACCATGATCTAAAGTCATTGTGAAGAACCTAAAGGATCCTCTCTGTCTGTCTGTTTCTTACAGTACTTCATGGAGTTTAACGTTCTTTGTATCCAGAGCAACAGAAAAGAAAAATGGACACTACAACAGCTTCAAAACTGACATTCTGCTATACAAGGATGCATTCAAAGAGACGTATTTGAATAAGAGCATTCTGGATATCCTGGCTTATTCTAGGTGTCTACCTTTGGACCAGTCAGCCTTGACCAGGTGATTTGGTCATATTTTATGGCTATATTTCTCCACATTGCAAACTATGGTTGGGTCAGGGAAAGTCCCTAGAAAAAGTTGCAAGGAGGTCTGGGGAGAGATAAAACAACAGTTTTCTACCAAACAGGCCTAATGAAGCAGTGATATAAAATGTGGAATTTGAATTGTCTCACACAAATTTCTATTTTTTCGGCTTTCATTTTCTTAAAAGAAAAGAATCAACTTAGCCTGCTTATACATATCAAGTCATTATATAACAACTAAGTTTATACCTAGAATATTCCAAGCATAGCTCATTTATCCCAAAAGAACATATTGAACAGTTACTATGTTCCAGATATAAGCTTGGTGTTGTTTTCACTGTAAATCTACTGAAATCAATAATTAAAATACATGAAAAGATCTGGGTGGTAACTGTGGATGCAGGTTTCCTTCTTATTACTACTTTATGCCAGATATACAAAATCCTCACACTCTAAATGTCATTTGGAACTGAAAGACAGGTGACAATTCAGGGATAATTACCAGGCTTTCTCTTCAGCATATGTTCTGCCTCTATTGCTGTTATTTCAGAAACTGTGGCGAACACATGAGCACAATGAACAGAGGCTCGCTCCATGCAGTACCGGTGGTAAATCTGCCTTTCCCCAGCCTCTTTGTCTATGTTAAACTGTTAAAAACAGACAGATATTTGCTTACACTAGTCCTTCTACACACACACACACACAGACACACACACACTCACACAAAATCTCGTATTTCACAAATTATCTTTCCTTAAGGCTATTCAAAATTTTATGATCATAAAAAAGTAATGACAAATTTTTATTAAACCCATTACTAAAATACATAAATACTTTTGCTTTTAAAATTATTATTTACTTCATTTCTCCATCTAAATTGCTATTTAACTTCCTAAGTAAGTGCTTTTCCACCTTTGTGTAATAACATAGAATTCTTGAATTTTTGGCATTTTAATTATATTTTTGCTTATCCCACATCTTATAAATATTAAGCTAATTCTTTTCTGTGAGATCCTTATCATATTTTCCCATAAACAATGAAATAAAGTTTACATTGAACTTGACACTGAAAATAAGAATAATTACTATCATCTTTAATTCACTGAAAAAGAGAAAAAACAAATGCTTTTTCATGGTTTATAACTCCTTCCACTTTATAATTTCAGAGTGTACAGTTACTCTAATTAAACAGTGTGTAAGATTATGCAATCACCTATCATTCTGAGTATCCTACCTTAAAAAAAAAAAAAAAAGCCAAACCCCTAACAATCACTTAAATAATTGACAACAGTTGTCGGTTTTTGCCATTTCACTCAGTCACTGAATGTTATCTCAGATAGTTGCATATGAAACTAGCAGTGTCTAAGAAAAAAGGGTATATAAAGTTTCTGGCATTGTATCAACAGTGTGCTTTTCATTGAAAAAAAAGTTACTAGCTCTTCAACATTGTGTCTCAGGTACTCTACTAAGAATGATATCATATTTAATTATCATAATCCACTGAGACACACTTCTTGTCTTCATATTATAGAGGGTGAAATTGAACGTTTAGAGATCAAGAAACATTCACTCTAGATGGGGATAAGAAAAGTATCTCATCCTGTGAAATAAGCGTTCATATTGTTAGTATCACCTCTACAATGTAAGATTTTCAAGTTCAAGAATCAAGACTTATTCATCTTTGTATCTCCAAATTGGTTGGATGAATAAAATAGCATATGTACTGGGACATAAACATTTAATTTGGGGAAAGTTATTTAGAGCTAAAAAATTACCTGCCCTAAAGAACAAGTATAGAAAATGCTATGGCATGTGCAGAAAATAGCAAGACATCTGATATGACTGTAGCACTGGGTGTAGAATGTGAGAGACAGAGGCTGGTAGGATATAATTAGGCCAGATCACTGAAGTCCCCAAAGGTAAGACTAGGAAATTAGCCTTTGTTCCGTACACAGTGGAAAGCCACTCTGAAAGTATTTGTCTTGGGGTGTGAGAAAGACAGCCTATATTTAAGAAAAACTACTCTGGAAAGAAGTATGAAATATTTCCTATGTCATTGAGTTTTTCAAATGAGATATCACATGTCAAATATTTCTAAAGTGCCTAGTACATGGCAAGTATTCAATAACTTTTAGCTACAGGTATTATTAGTTACTATTATTGTTGTTATTCTCAAGAATAATATTTCACAGATGAGGTAACGTTTAATATTTGGACCTTTAGAGAAGGAAATAGAGATTTTCTAAGTGAGGAAACTGAGCATACAAAAATACATGGGGAGAGCCGAGCATGGTGGTACTCCTGTAGTCTCAGCTACTGGGGCATGAAGATCACTTGAGCCCAGGTGTTCAAGGCTGCAGTAAGCTCTGATCACGCCACTGCACTCTAGCCTGGGTGACAGAACAAAACCTTGTCTCTGAAGGAAAGAACAAAGCGGGGGGGAGGATAGCGGGAACCTGGTGATCCAAGGAGAGGTCTTGGTGAAATCAGGCATGTGTGCATGCTTCTGCCTTTCCCTGGTCCCCATGGAACTCCCTTATCTTTTAGGCCTATGACTTTATAGAAACCCTATCTGCTTACACATGTTGTCTATTTTTCCACATATTGAGGATAGTATGCTAAAATCTCTGTTTGATAATTCCAATATCTAGAACATATCTGAACCTGATTTTTTTTTTTGACAATTGGTCATACTTTCTCACATTTTTGTGCATCTTATAACTTTTTATTGAATTCCGAATAATGTGTACACAAGAACAAAGAATGGGGTAAAGCATATGTTAACCAGGAAAACACAGTCCAGTGACAGAGGAAAATAACCTTGTAATTGAAGTTGGCTAGCTGAAAATTTAGTCAGAGGACAGAGTTAAAATCCATCAAATAATTGTCTATGGCTTCCTTTCCCAATTTTTAATCCCAAATGGCACTGTCCTTAGATTTCCATCCAGGAAATTCTGTTCCTACTAAGAAAAAGAGGGATAAAGACATAAAACCAAAGGTCTTTTAAAAAATAAAAAGCATTCACTAGTCATTATAGCCTAAAGGCCATCAATGGTTGGGCTTAAAACAATGAGCTTGGAAACTTTTTCTTGGAGGTTCTCAGGAAATTCACATGTTGGCTAAAAATGGTAAAAATACTTTCTTAATTAATAAATTTTACTAAAAACTTTAACATCAGAATTTTTGTGGATTGGTTATTAACAAAAAGTGTTTTCAGTTAGCAGTTGAGTAAAATAGTTCCGTCTGCTTTTACAAAAGTTGAATTCTTTTATACTTATTCTCATGTTTGCCCTGTTTGTATTTACCTGAGTCAGAACTTACTGATCCAGCATCAAACACTAAACTATGACTCATTCCTTATGTAGAACTTTTAAAAAACCTTTCATGCATATAATTCGGTGTTTTATATATCACTCTAATTCTAAACCTTGTGTGGGTATATGGGCTTCCATAGTGAAAAATGATTATAAATGTAACTCAAAACTTACTTATTGATTCCTTGTTATCTATCTACTAGTCATTCTGCAGAACAGAACATTTTACTAGAAAGATGGGCTGGAGTCTGACCAAGCTTAATATCACAACCAGTGATGGGCTTTAAACTGGGGAGTTGTGTAATCATATTTGAAAACAGTATGATAGAAATACTGACCTTTTATTAAAGAATAAAGTTGTAATATATTATTATATGCTAAATGCACTCGTCCCTTAGAACCAAATAAAAATACACAGTGCATATTAGTTGTTTTTTAAATTAATTGTTAATATATAAGGTTCAAGTATTCTGAAATGAAATATTCAGCATGCCACTCTAATATTTTTTTTCTTTCACAAAAATCAAAGTCTGCTCCTCTCCAGGAAACACGGTTATTGAACTTATCACAGATCACTGGTTTGCCCTTACTAGTCTACTGCTATCATACACCATAAGGAAACTTTCCTGGTCTCCTGGATTTCTGAATTCCTTGGTGACTTTATTTTAAATGTACATCTTAGGTTTATAATTTGACTTTTAAGTTAGGCTGACTTTATACGGAGCTTTCATCAGTACTATTTATTGCTTTGTAGATGTTAAAGTTTGTTGTTGTTGTTGTTGTTGTTGTTATTTGAGTTGGAGTCTCACTCTGTAGACCAGACTGGAATGCAGTGGCTGCTCCCAGCCACTGCAGCCTCGACCTGCTGGGCTCTGGCGATCCTTCCGCCTCAGCCTTCCAAGTAGCTGGAACTACAGGCGCTCGCTACCACGCCCGGCTAATTTTTTGACTTATTGTAGAGATGAGGTCTTGCCAAGTTGCCCAGGCAGGTCTCGAACCCACGGGCTCAGGCAATCCACTCACCTCAGCCTCCCAAAGCATGGAATTACAGGCTGAGCCACCAAGCCCGGCAATGTTAAAGTTTTTTAAAAAAAACTTTCTTGCACTTGAAGTGTCTTTCAGACAATAGTATAATTTTCCAGTACCATTATCTGAGTATTATTCATGTATTTTACACACACACACACACACACACACACACACACACACTGTTTTATAGAATCCTAAATTAACTTTTTACTTCCTAATTTTCCTGATAGTAAAACTGAATCCTACAAAGTTAAATCATTTGATTGTTAATCTAGACACCAAATCTGCAAAATGTCTGAATTTATAATACTTAAATACTTTCTTAATATTTTTGACATGATGATATAAAAGACATACTTTTACTAATCTGATTTAACTGATGGAAAACAGAAGAAAGAAGTCAAAACTGAATTGGGGGATCATGGAATCGAAGAATATACTAAAATGAGCAAATATAACTGTTTGGTCACTAAGAACCCACATCACTGTTTTCAATAACTTCTATCTTATTTCACCCCAGAAAAACTTCCCCTTTGCAGTACAAAGTTCCAAGGAAAAGCTTATCTATCAACCTATAATGTGATTTTTAATCAATTGCTAACTTGGAGGATAGAGGAAGTAAGGCTCACAGTTCAAGTTTATATGCCTAGAATTCTTGTTCTCAGCCTACCACTCAGAGTCCAACCTTGTGCCCACAGGGCATCTTACTTCTACCATACCATCTGGATCTATTGCTCCAAAGTGTGACAGAAATCAGCCTTCTCACCTCTTTACTGCACTGTGAACAAAGTTAAACTATATGAGTTGTTGTGACCCCAGGGGAAGCTTCGTCATGAATATTGATTAGCTAAAAGGGCATTTCTGCCATCTGGTTGGCAGATGAAATATAAAGATCAATACTTATCCTTCAGCTTTGGTGATCTGAAAGGAGAGTGGGTGAGGAGGGAGGAGGAAGGGCTATTTACCTTATCAAGATGATTGTAGAAATCAATATTTGCTGCACAGAGATACCTTCCAAGTAGTGTGGCATGGGTTGTAAATATTGTGGCAATAGGAAGTTTCCGGGCTCGAGAAAGGATCAGTCCAGTTCCGGCCTGCCATTCATGGAATTGGGCAATGACATGTTTACCATCTGCATGATCTGTCACCTACATCAGAAGAAAGCATTCAGAACAGTTGTTGATGAGTCTTGATTGCGATCATGGCCCACAGCGTAAGTAGAGTTATTATGTCTGTAAATTTTATCACAAGTTAAAGGGGTCTAAATATGCAGTATGCAGATTTAGCAAAGATAAGTGTTTTATAGGATTTAATGGCATGTTCACAAAGCCCATATATTTTTATGTCTTGATCTTCCTTTTTTCTTTTTTTCTTTCTTTTTTTAAGATGGGGTCTCACCTGTTGCTCAGGCTGGAGTGCAGTGGCGTGATCATGCCTCACCATAGCCTCAACCTCCTGGTCTCAGGAAATCCTCCCACTTCAGCCTCCCAGCCTCCCAAGTAGCTGAGACTACAGACACATGTCACCATACCTGGCTAATTAAAAAAATAGATTGTAGAGATGAGGTCTCACTATGCTGCCTAGGCTGGTCTTGAACTCCTGGGCTCTAGTGATCCTCCCATTTCGGCCTTCTAAAGTGCCCAGACTTGGTCTTCCCTTCAATGATGGATTAGTTTTATTTTTGTATCCACAGAATAATAAATACTAATATTAATAATCAATGATGAATGTTATATTAATTAATGGAATAAATGTAAAGTAGGCACTCAAGTATTCATTGAATAGATGAACAAATAATAGAAATAACAATATTCTTGAAGATCTCACTAAACAACTGAATCAATTGGGAATACCCACTTACAAGCTTCTTTTTAAATAGACAATAAATGATTTCATGTTATAAGTCCATCTTATTTGGATTTTCTGTTCTTTGAAGCCAAAAGAATTTTAACTGATCTATTATTAAGGAAATGGAACTAGAGAGAAAGAGGCTGATAACTTGCTTAAAACCAAGTAGCAGTTTAGTACCACACAGAAGACCCAGATCTAATTTCAATACAACAAATCAGGTGGTTATCAGTCTCTTTGCATTAAAGCTGACTTGTTTCACCCTTAGAAAAACTTAACATTCACACTCAGCTCCCCTTATAAGCTGACCATTTCCATAATGGAAGGCATAACAAAGCACCTGAATTCAAGAAAGCTGAGCAGAGAATTGGGAAGTTTGAAGAGTTAACCTAGAACAGTGGTTATCACTTCCAGAATCACCTGGAAATCTTGTTAAATACTGGCATCTGGGTCCTCTTTCCAGATAATCTAATTCAATACTCTGAGCTGCAATATTCTAAGAATTTGCATTTCTTACGAGTTTGCTCGTGATTCTGCTATGGGTGGTCCAAGGAAACACTGTTTAAAAACCATTGACTTAGGCTAAGTCCTTTAAACTTCAAAATACTTGATCGTCAAAAGATCCTCACAGCTGTTACCAGTTATATAGGCCAGTGGCAGCACTTACAGCTATCTACATTGCACAGAGATGGCAAAAGCAGGACTTGCCTGATAGTCTTGGTGTTTTTTGTTTGTTTTCAATGTCTCTACTTACCCTTTGAACTGAAGAAAATATTTCTGGAACTGTTATTTTAGAGAAAATTGAAACTCTCACTTTCCTGTGTCTCTTCCCTCTAGTTCACTTTAACAGAAAGGATGACAACACACTCATACACAAACTGCTCAGTGATTAACCTCAGCCTTGGGGCAATAGCTCAGGGAGGCACTTTGTAGAGGGAGAGTTTGTTCTAACAACTAGCGCTAAAAGAAGACTGCATCTTTGTCATTAGGTCAGATTCTGCCAACAACTCGCCCTCTTGTCCTATATTGTCACTAACACAAAGCAATAGAACTGCTTGTCTACTTTCCCCTTCACTTCAAGGGAGCTTTTTATGGTGATTGAAATATGATTTCGTCAGTAGGAGTGATTGCTGAAGGGGTGCACCCTCCCATCATACAAATCTGTGATTTGTCCTTAGACTACACCCACACTCTGCTAGGAATGCTCTTCCTTTACCATCTGACTTTTGGGCTAATGATAATCACCTTGAGATAATGCAATGGATGCTAAGATATCCTTCTGGATGCTTTGAGAAGTTAAGAGAGTGCAGCGTGGCTCATTTAACAAGGACTGGTTTCTAATGTTCTTGGTTTTTGTTTTTGTTTTGCTTTATACGTGTGGAATATTCTTTTGCAAAGGACTCCTTAGTAACTGCTGAGACCACTTCAGCCATTAGTAAATAATGAAAATATCTAAAAGCCACTCTCTTACACAAGTATTCATGCATAAATGAAGCTATTTGCTACTCTTAAGATTCTATAATTCATGTATACAGTACGTGATGTATACTATTTCATTTTTTCTTGCGTATATATTAAGTAGCATCTATGTTGCAGGAATATAGTTAGGTGTTTTACATACACCATTCCATTTAAATCTGTAAATTGTACCTCTTTTAAGAACCAGGCAGTTAAAGATCCAAATATCAGCATATCATTGGCTTCTCGGTCATGATAAGGAATGCCAACACTGCAGGCTTCCCAGAGGTCACCCTTCCACCTGTCCAGATTCCATGCCGAATAGCCTATGTCAAAGAGCACCACATAAGGATTCCCTTCTATCAGCCATCTTCCAAAATGCACCTGTCACATAAGGAACACATAGCCATGTGATAATATAAAGGAATGCAAGAACAAACCTGTATTTAAGCTTTGAGGACATAAACTTTATGTACAATTTAACAGCTGATCAAACTAGTTACATAGAAAAGAGTGGTGATATACATAGCATCTGCCATTTGGGCCTGAAGCTGGATGGGCATGTATTCATTCACCTAGAATCTCCAAATTCTTGCTTTGCATTGAAGTTAGTTACTTAAAAACAATGAATCTAGATCTTGTAATCCCTGTTCTTTTGTCCCTACTTTTCCTCCTGTGACCTTGAGCTAATTAATAGATACAAGATTTAACATTACAGTTTATGCTTTTATGATGGAGTTATAAAATGATCTGTATCTTTAACAATCTTGATTACTGGATATACTCTCTGCTGTGTCACTTATTTTCCTTTTGCAACAAGACATGATATTTTCTGCTAGGAAAAAAACCTATTTCTGTAGACAAATCTATATGATTGATCCTATCAACAAAGAATATGTGACACAAAATGTTTCTCAATATGGTTGCTTCCAGAGGTCTTAACTAAATATGTGACCCTAGATACATTATCTCTTTAATCTTGCAGCTCGAAATCTGATTTTATTACATTCTTCAAATTGACTTTGGTTCCTAACTGTTTTATCTTGTACACATTTTTTTCTTTCTTTTACTTCTCCTTTAAAGTTCAATAACTTTAGGAGTTACAAATTGTTTTTGGTTCATGGATGCATTGTATGGTGGCAAAGAAGCCTGGGTTTTAAGTGTACTCACTACTTCCACCTGTGCACATTGTACAAAATAGACAATATTTTACCCCTCCACGCCATCCCCCTCTCCCCCTCTGAGTCTCCACTGTCCATTATACCATTCTATATGCCTTTGTGAATCCTTAGTCGTGTGCAAATTTTAATGTATTAGCTATCTCAAATCTTTTTCTAATTGTATGTATATAGTCACTTGTATATCCAAATTTTAACTTCCCTTTTGGTCTCTATATTTCTATAGTAATTTACTTGTTCTTTTCTCTTAATTTTTTAATAGTTATTCTCCTATTACATGATATGCACCCTCATGACCACTTAATTTTTCCAGAACTCAGCAGAGACTAAGAGCTTCTCTCATAGTATATACATTCCTCACTAGAAAACGGAATGTATTCACATTGTTACATATTGGCACTTATGAGTCCACTTAAGGCTATTTTGCAAAGCTTGG
Source organism: Tarsius wallacei (assembly GCA_963574415.1). NCBI lineage: Eukaryota > Metazoa > Chordata > Mammalia > Primates > Tarsiidae > Tarsius > Tarsius wallacei. The sequence goes on along the minus strand of CAUYQG010152206.1, from coordinate 22,742 downwards.
AAGCCCAACTGATCATCATTTCCTTCCATGGTTCAACAAAGGATTGAACCAGGGTTAATTAGGTTTGACAATATTCAGGTCATTGGTAACATAGCTAAGTATAGTTTCAGAGGATAAGGGGAAATAAAATCAGACTGCAGAATGCAGACTCATTTAAAGAATAAATGAGTCAAAAAAAGAGACAGAAGTTGTGGCCATGAGATGTTTCTATGAAGAGGAAAGATAATAAAGTAGTTGCAGAGTGATATAGCTTTGAGAATAGGTGTTTAATTAAATATGAATGAAATCTGAGCATATTTATATGCCAAAATCCTTTGTTGATTTCATTGCTGCTTTATATTTAAAACTCTCTCCTCCCTTGACTTGACATCACTATTCCTGTTGTGGCTATAATAAATTACCACATCCTAGTGGGTTAAAACAACCCAGATGTATTATCTTACAGGTATAGAGGTCAGTAGTCCCAAATGGGTCTTATGGTCTAAAATTAATATGTTGGCTCAGAGCCACATTCCATCTGTAGTCTCTTGGGGAGAATTTGTTTTCTTACCTTTTCCTGCTTCTAGAGACCACCTGCATCCCTCATGGCCTCTTCCTCCACCTTCAAAGTACATCACTCTATCTTCTGTTTACATGATCACCTCTCCCCCTGATTCTAATGCTATTGGCTTTCTCTTATAAAAACCTCTGTACTAGCCGGGTTCGGAGGCTCAGCCTGTAATCCCGTGCCTTGGGAGGCTGAGGTGAGTGGATTGCCTGAGCCCGTGGGTTCGAGACGTGCCTGGGCAACTTGGTGAGCCCTCATCTCTACAATAAATCAAAAACTAGCCGGGCACGGTAGCGCGCGCCTGTAGTTCCAGCTACTTGGAAGGCTGAGGCGGAAGGATTGCTGGAGCCAAGCAGGTGGAGGCTGCGGTGGCCAGGAGCCGCCACTGCACTCCAGTCTGGGTGACAGAGTGAGACTCCAACTCAAAAAAACAAAACAAAACAAAAAAACCTCTGTACTTAGATCGAGCTCATTCAGATAATTGAGGATTATCTCCCCATCTCAAAATCTTTAACTTAATCACATCTGCAAAGTTCCTTTTGCTATATAAGGTAACATATTAGCATATTCTAAGGATTAAAACTTGGGAATCTTTGATTCTACATTATTAGCTTTGCTTCTACCTTTGCTGTCTCTGGCTTCTTTTTATGTAGATGCTCTAATGTGTTGACACGCCCCAAGGTTTGGCTCAAAATTTTTGCTTGTAGTCTATAAACTTACGCTGAATAATGTCTTCAACTCCCACGACTTCACAATAATTTATGTACAAATGACTTCCTCAAAATCATATATACCCTACAGCTTCTTTTGCGCTTCAAACCCATTATATTTCCCGTTGGTTTCACAAGGTGTCTCACGTGCAATCTACTTAAAACCTAGTTCATCATCTTCCTCACAAACCTGCTGTTCTTCCCTACATAGATGGGTGGTCTTCTCTTGTGAGTTCACATTAACTGTGGTCTGTTTTCCCATAAAGTTTACTGAGGGTCTCCGAGTAACATGTTAGTCAGTTCCTTTACCTGGCAGCCATGCTTATTCATTGTGTCCACTGCTTTTCTGACAGCATCGTTTACAGGTTCGCACTGCTCCACCTGAGTCTTCATATTGTGCTCAAAATAGGGACCTATAAGAAAATAATTGTCTCCCCATTCATCTGCTGTTGTTTTCGCCTTTGTCTGAATCACAGTATAGATTCCTCCAACTGTTAAAAAAATTTTTAAAAATGTTATATTGCCAGTCAGGTTAGTAATTCATTTTAAGTGATGAAGAGACACAGATGAGTTCTCATGTTTAAGTTAGCATTTAGGGTCCACCAAGCACAAGGTTTATTTAACTTTCTAAAATAATACTGTTTAACATGTTGTTAAGAGACACTAACAAATGGCTACTGTTTGATTCAATTCTGTACATTATTTATTTTTCTTAGCTGGTGTTTCATGCTGTTGCCCAGACTGGAGTGCAGTGATGCAATAGCAGCTCACTGCAGCCCACAATTCCTGGGCTCAAGTGATCCTCCCATCTCAGCCTCCATGTAGCTGGGACTACAGGTGTGCATCACCATGCCTAGCTAATTTTTTTTTTTTTAGAGTCAAGATCTTGCTATGTTGTCTAGGCTGGTCTTGAACTCTTGGCCTCAAGCAGTCCTTCTGTCTCAGCCTCCCAAAGTGCTAGGATTACAAAAGTGAGTCACTGCACCCAGCCCTGTGCATATTTTAAAGCCCTTTCTGGGTACATGTGAGAGAGCAGCACGCTGGCAGCAGCAAAGAGGTACAAACATTTCAAGGAAAACTGAAGAAACAATTGGAATAAAGCACTATTTGGCTTAAAGCTACATTCACTTTGAAGTATCAAAGTTAGGACAAACAGCCGTTGCCATAATACAAGCCCTCGACAGTAGTAGTCACCTTTCACCCCTTCTTCTTCCTCTCCTCCAGTGGTCCTAAGGTATGCTCAAGTAAGAGCTGCCGTGACTTGCAATTATGAGCAAATCTCCCAAGCTAAAGAGCCATTGATCTTCTAAGCTACCAAGCAAAGTATCTTTAGACAAGGGATTTATAGATAATAATTTCTAGATTTATAGATTTTGATAGAAGATGTTTTATCCAACCCTGATGTCAAAGCCAAAGACACAAATACAAATTTTCATACTCATATGGTATCTCTCCCTTTCTAGAGTCATTGTTTCTTTTTAAAGAATTAATGAAGCCTATAGGACACTACAAATTGACCAAATATTCATAATGTCAGTGTCCCAAAAGACAAAGAGAAAACAAAAGTGATAGAAAACCCACCTAACAATATAATAGCTGAGAACTTTCAATGTCCTGCAAGTAATTTACACATTCAGATACAGGAAGCTCAGACAATTCCAAATAGATACAGTACAAAAAGATCTTCTCCATGGCATATTACAGTCAAACTGTTGAAAATTGAAGACAGAGAGAATTCTAAAAACAGAAAGGAAAAAGTGTGTCGTGACTTACAAGGAAACCCACAACAGACTAACAGTGGATTTCTCAAAAGAAATCTCAAAGGCCAGGAGAAAATGGGATGATATATTCAAAGTGCTGAAGAAAAAAAAAAAAAGGCCAACTAAGCACACTACAAATGAAGGAGAAATAAAGTCTTTCTGGACAAGCAAAAGCTGAAGTGATTCATCACCACTAGACTGGTCCTGTAAGAAATACTTAAGAGAATTATACACTTGGAAGCAAAAAGACAACGACAATGCCTAGCATCATAAAAACACATGAAAGTATAAAACTCACTGGTAGGGCAAAGATACAAGTAAGAAATAGAAAGGACTAAAATGTTACCATTACAGAAAAACACCAAACCATAATTATAAATGAAGAGAGAGACAGAGAGAGAGGGAAAGAAAGAGCAAGAGTGAGAGCCAGAGCGAGAGAAAGAGAGAGAGAGAGAGAGAGAGAGAGAGAGAGAGAGAGAGAGAAGGGAAGAAAAGATACACAAAACAACCAGGAATCAACTAATACAATGGTAGAAATAAGCCATCCCATATCAATTATAATCTTGAATGTAAATGGATTAGACGTTCCACTTAAAAGATATAGACTGACTGAATGGATTAATAATGACTCACAACAAGCTGCTTAAAGAAATTTATTTCACCTGTAAAGACACAAATAGAATAAAAACAAAGGAGTGGAAAAGATATTCTATTTAAATAGAAACCAATAATGAACAGGAGTAGCTGTACTTATAGCAGATAAAACATACTTTAAGTCAAAAACAGTAAAAAGAGTCAAAGAAAATTACTAAATAATAATAAAGGGATCAATTCAGCAAGAGAATATAATAACTCTAAACATAAACACAACTAGAACTGGAGCATTTAGATACATAAAGCAAATATTATTAGATCCTAAGGAAGTCATAGACTTCAATACAATAATAACCAGAAATTTCAACACCCCACTCTCAACATTAGATAGATCATCCAAAAAGAAAATTAAAAAAGAAATCTTGGATTTAAACTGAACTGTAGACCACATGGAGCTAGGAAATGTTTATAGAAAATTTCATCCAACAGCTACAGAATACACATTGTTCTCATTAGCATATGGAACATTCTCTAGTATAGATCACATGTTAGGGCACAAAGCAAGTCTCAATAATTTTTTTAAAAATCAAAATTATAATAAAAATTCTCTCAGACCACAATGGAATGAAACTAAAAATCAATAACAAAAGAAACTGAAAACTATACAATCACATAGAAATAACATACCTGATCAATGAGTCAAGAAAGAAAAAGAAAGAAATTAAGGAGGAAACTTTTTAGCAAATGAAAATAGAAAACATATTAAAACCTCTGGGATACAAGAAAAACAGGGATAAGAGGTTATAGTAATAAATACATTAAAAAGTAGAGATTTCATATAAGCAATCTAATGATGCAGCTCAAGGAACTGGAAAAGCAAGGACAAACTAAACTCAAGATTAGTAAAAGGAAAGAAATAGAGGAAGGATGCAAACACACAAAAGTCTATTGTATTTCTTTTTTTTTTTTTTTTTTTTTTTGAGTTGGAGTCTCACTCTGTCACCCAGACTGGAGTGCAGTGGCCGCTCCCGGCTACCGCATCCTCGACCTGCTGGGCTCTGGAGATCCTTCCGCTTCAGCCTTCCAAGTAGCTGGAACTACAGGCGCGCGCTGCCACGCCCGGCTAATTTTTGATTTATTGTAGAGATAAGGTCTCGCCAAGTTGCCCAGGCGGGTCTCGAACTGGCAGGCTCAGGCAATTCACTCACCTCGGCCTCCCAAAGCGCGGGATTACAGGTTGAGCCACCGAGTCCGGCCTTTTTAATTTTTTATTTTTGAGTCAAAGTCTCACTCCATCACCCAGGCTGGAGTGCAGTGGCATGCTCACTGCCACCCCAGCGTCCAATTGCTGAGCTCAGGCAATCTTTCACCTCAGCCTTCCAAACAGCCGGAAATATAGGTGCGCACTACCATACTAGCTAATTTTTTGATTTATCGTAGAGATGAGGTCTTGCCAAGTTGCCCAGGCTGGTCTCGAACCCATGCAGTCAGACAATTCCCTCATCTCGGCCTCCCAAAATGCTGGAATTAAAGGCTTGAGCCACCATGCCTGGCAGTTGCATTTCTTTACACCAATAATGAAATGACTGGGAAATAAATTAAAAAGATGATTTCATTTACAATAGCTAGAAAAAGTATTTAGATATAAATTTAACCAAGAAGGTGAAAGACCTCTACAAGGAAACCTATAAAGCACAATGAAAGTAATTGAAGAGGACATAAATGAATGATAATACATCCCAAGCTAATGGATCAGAAGAATCAATATCATTAAAATGACCAAAGTACCCAACGCAGTCTACAGACTCAATGTAATCCCTATCAAAATACCAATGTCATTATTCACAAAAATAGAAAAAAATGCTAAAATTCATATGAAACTAAAAAAGAACCCCAGTAGACAAAGCAATCCTGAACAAAAGATGAACAAAGATGGAGATATCACATTATCTGACTTCAAAATACATTACAAAGCTATAGTAGCCAAAATAGCATGATATTGGTATAAAAAGAGACACCTAGACCTATGAAACAGAATAGAAAACCCAGAAATAAATCTAGGTATTTATAACCAACTGACTTTTGACAAAGTCATCAAAAATATAGACAGAGAAAAGGACACCCTCTTAAATGGTGATGGGAAAATTGAATATCCATATGCAGAAGAATAAAACTGTACCCCTATCTCTCACTATATACAAACATCAACACAAGATGTATTAAGACTTAAATGTAAGACCTGAAACTCTAAAACTGCTAGAAGAAAATATAGGGAAAACATTTCAAGACATTGGTTCAGGCCACGATTTTAGGCTAAGATCTCAAAAGCACAGACAACAAAAACAAAAATAAACTAGATAATGTAAAACTAAAAAGCTTCTGCATAGTAAAAGAAGCAGTCAACAGAGAGAAAAGACATCCTGTAGATTTGGAGAAAGTATTTGCAAACTATTCATCTGATAGGAGATTAATATCCATAACATACAAATAACTCAAATGATTCTACAGGAAAAAAAATCCCATTAAAAAGTGAACATAGGACATCAAATAAGATTTTTCAAAAGAAAATATAACAAATGCCTAACAAGTATGTGAAAAAACATTCAACATAACAAAGCATCAAGAAAATGCAGATCAAAAGTGTAATGAGAAATCTTTTCCCAGTTAGAATGGTCATAATAAAAAAAAAAAAGATGATGTTGAAAAAGATGTGAAAAAAGGAACTCTTATACACTGTTGGTGGCAATCTATAATTGTACAGCCACTATGGAAAACAGTATGGAGATCTCCCAATAAACTAAGAATAGGACTACCATATGATCAGCAATCTCAGAAGTATATCAAAGAGACACCTGCAGCCCTCTGTTTATTGCAGCACTATTCACATTAGCAAAGATATGAAATCAAAGTGTCTATCAATTGATGAATAGATAAAGAAAGTTTGGTGTATATATACACAATGGAATATTATTAGATCATAAAAACAAATGAAATAAAGTCATTTGTAGCAACATGGATGGAAATGAAGGTCTATGTTAAGCCAGGCACAGAAAGACAAATGTCACATGTTCTCACTCATATGTGGTAGTGAAAAAAAGTTTTTCTGATGGATGTAGAAAATAGAATAATAGACACCAGAGACTGGGAAGAATGTGTGAGTTGTCGGTTGAGTGGGGGATGAAGAGAAGTTGGTTAATGGTGTTAGAGAATAAATTAGTTCTAATGCTTGAATAGAGTGACTGTAGTTAACAACAATGTGTTGTATATTTCACAACAGCTAAAAGAGAGAACTTGAAGTGTTTCCAACACACAACAAATGATAAATATTCAAGATGATGAATGCCTTAAATACTCTGATTTGATCATTCTACATTCTATGCATGTAACAAAATATCACGCATGCCCCATAAATATGTACAAAGCTTACGTGTCAATTTTTAAGAATTGATCCCATTTTGGTTGAGGACTGATTATAAATAAATCTTTGCTTCCTTCCCTCCCACCAGGCTTCTTTTTGTACATTCTTACTGTGGGGAGATTCTCTTGCTACTATTTCATTTACTCAACATTTTAGCCTTTCTTTGTCTTCCTCATATTTTTATGCCAACTCCATTTTTACTGTTTATTTACCACATTGTGCCTCAAACTTCTCTTCTAGCGTGCTAGAATATAAGTTGTGCAATGGCGTGGAGACAGGGTCATTCCTAGTATCACATCTGAAGTGTAAACTAAAGAGATTTACTGACACATATAATTTTATTAAATCTGCAAATACTTTTATTTTCTTACATTGAAAATACATGTTCAATATCATTAATGAATTATTGTTTTACCACAGTGTAGGCCATTGAATTTGAACTTAACCTTCATTTTCAAACAAGTACTTTGTGTTTTATTGATCTATATTTTCCTGGAACAACATGGAAGTTATCTTTGGTGTGAGGACAAAGTATCAGACCTTTCATATGAATGAAAAAATATATATAGCAGTGAGGAAGTTAAAAACCTAATTTTTCATCTGGAAACATTACCAATTTTACTAAAATCATTTTCTGAAAGAAGCATAGAAGAGATATCAGCCAAAATCAGGATTAAAGATTTCTCTTTGTGTGTTCTCTGTTTCTCTTTTTCTCCTTTCTAGCTCTCTGTACATTTCTCTGTGTCTCTCTCTATGTATGTGTGTGTGGAAAACTGTGGAAATTTTCACTAATTTTTAAATGTTTAAAAGTTCTAGTTTGGACCGAGCTCGGTGGCTCAGCCTGTAATCCCAGCACTTTGGGAGGCCGAGGCGAGTGTGTTGCCTGAGCAGACCAGGTGACTTGGAGAGACCTCGGCTCTACAATAAATAAATAAATAAATAAATAAATAAATAAATAAATAAATAAATAAGTAAGTAAATAGACAGGCATGGTAGCAGGCACCTGTAGTTCCAGCTACTTGGACGGCTGAGGCAGAAGAATCTCTGGAGCCCAGCACATCGACAGTTGGGTGGCCGTGAGCTGCCACTTCACTCCAGCCTGGGTGACGGAGTGAGACTCCAAGTCAAAAAAAAAAGTTCCAACTTTGGAAGTCCTATGACCATTTCAGTGTGCATGGCTAGTCTTATGATTCTCCTGTCCTAAGTCACAGTTGCAGAAATAGAGGTAGTCATTATACAGTTAGAACATCATTCTATAAGGCAGCAGGTCTGCAAGGAAAGAGATCAAGTGCTACCTGTGACAATGATCAGCAAATATATGTGTTCCCAGCACTTTGCTGGGTCTGTGGTTCAAATCAAAGCAACTGCAGTGTTGGCAGTGGGAAGTAATACTCACACTTTGAGTAAGATCATATACACACCCACCCTGATTGTATCTACAATGGAAGCTCTGATGTTTTAAACAAGAAGGGTTTAGACATGGCATCCTGGATGAAAAGAAAGTGAGGAGACTAGTGCTTGTCTTGAAGCATAATTTTTACATAGATTGTATATTTCATGTAGTATGGCTTGAGATGCCATTGACAGGACACTGCATATCAACACCAGGTAAATAAAACTGAGCTCTAATTATTTTGTCTCCCGTGATTGAAGTAACCATGAGTGTACACACACACACACACACACACACACACACACACACACACATATATATTTCACATTCTTTCTGCTTTTGTGTTTGAAAATAAAATCATGTAATCATAGACTATATGACAATGGATGATCCAACTTTCTCATTTTATGAATACATTTTATAAAGAATTATTAATAATAACAATAAGCTAAAACATACAGAATGTTTATTAAATGCTAGATATTGTTCTAAGTAAATGACAATTGTTATTTATTTTTTACAACATCATTACAGGTAAATGCTATTATTATCTTTATTTTATAGATGGGGAAACCAAGGAACAAAGAGACTATGACATAAACCCAATATCCCCCAGGTAATGGTGGAGTTAAGATTTCAAACCAAGCAGTCTTATCCCAGAGCCCACAGGCTGGAGAAAGCAAGAAGTAAATAAATGGAGCAACAAATTAATGGATCCTTAAAAGTGGTGAGCAGGAAGGAAGAAAATGAGCAGTACCACACACACAAAATAAACATAATTAGATCTTGGGGATGATGGGATCCTTTCAATTCTACTCTAGAGAAAAACCATTTGGAAAACAGCTAAGTCCCATCTTCTCTCATACCCCTGTCCTTTTCCCTCTCTGAGCCCCGCTCAGATCTTTCAACAGAGTACACTTCTTTATCTAGGCATATACACCCTTGCGTTTTGGCAGGTATCGTCCCTCAGAGAATACTTGCTCCTCTTCCTCATCTTTACCCAACAGTTATTCACCCTTCAGGTGTCAGCTCAAATGTCTTCATTAGAGAGGGTTCTCCCATGCCTTGCTGGGACTTTACTCCCTGGCTCCGCTGTACACTGTCTAGTCTTAGAGCACCTTGTTCTCTTAGCTCATCACATTTGACTATATTACATGTTCATTGTCTATCTTCCTACAAGTTTGTAAATTCTGAAAGATTAGAAATCAATTCTATATTCTTAAACTCTTTCTCCTACGAATCTTGGTGCCTGATAATAAATACTTGATAAATCTATATGAAATAATACAATGGATGAATGAATAAAAGCAATACATTTCAAAGTTAGTATTGACAACTGGAAAATATTATTTTGAGGTCCAAAAATTTACATCCAAAAATTTTAACTGTGACTCTCTCATTTGTTGTATTTTTCCATGTTTCCATTGTTGATTGGCAAAATTCTGGCAGGAGGGATTTTTTTTCCTCCCTAATAAATCTTTTGTTTTCTTGGGATGAATACATTTCTTTGTTTGCCATAAAACATTGTAAGATAACCAGAGAGTATAGCATTCATTTTACTCATGAAGAAACTTATATGCAAATAATATAAGGGATTTTTTTTCAAGGCTTCAGATATGTATGACCTTTGACTGCAATTTCTGTATTCTTTATCTACAGGGCAATTCCTCAAACAACGGAGATTTCTATTTATTTGTTTGTTTTTTAGTCAGGTCTCACTCCATCACCCAGGCTGGAGTGTAGTGGTACAATAACTGCTCACCACAGTCTCAACCTCCTGGGCTCAGGCGATGCTTCCTGAGTAGTTGGAATTACAGGCGTGTGTCACCATGCTCAGCTAACGTTTTAATTATATTATTATTATTTTTTGTAGTAATGAGACCTCACTATGCTGCCCAGGCTGATCTTGAACTCCTGGACTCAAGCAACCCTCCCTCCTCAACCTCCCAAAGTGCTGAGATTACAGGCATGAGCCCCTATGCACTGTTCAGTGGAGTTTTTGATATTTAATTTTAACGTGGTAGTGTAAAAGAGAATGGGATTTGAAAAATCCTGGTCCTAACTCTGCCATTTTCTTGATCATATAATGCCTTTATATATCCATTTCCTTTAATAAATGGAGAAGCTGGATTCGTTAGCTCTAAGATGCCTCGTATCACTGCTACGAACTGCAGGGAAGTACAAATTTAAATAATTTAAATGAAAGAAACTATAGTGGCAATGTATTGTCAGGGATAAACACAACAATTGTTCATCTACATACACATCTCTAACAATATCAGACTGTGATAACATTAAAGATATGTTGAAGATTATGTCAACTCAGGTAAATCACACTGTGATTCCCTTTCCACAAAAATCTTTCCTTCCCCGGAAGGAGAAATGATAGAAAATAAGTATCAAAGGTATCCTAGGGGTTGAAAAATAACTGTATTTATTCCTTCATTCAAAAAAAAAAATCCATTGAGCATTTTCTATGTGCTTGGCACTTGAGTAGACCCTGAGATTAGCACTCATGCCCTGGCGATATGAGATCATGGGGTAACTTAGTTTCACCAGTGTGTTCCCAGCACCCAGGACACAATGCTCCACTCATGTTTGTTAAACAGAGGGGAAAAAAAGGAAGGAGAAAGGTCTCTGCTCAGGTGTGGGAACTTGTGCAGACGTCCTCTGAACTGATTCCTGGTGCTAACGGGACCCTTTCAGCTTTGTACACCAACAAGCTATGTCTTTGAGTTCCTTCCCACTCTGTAGAGAAAACCTGTATTTCAAGGCACACTCTGGGATTCACGTGTAGAAGAGATGACTCTTTTCCCAGAAACTTTGGGGATATTTAAAAACTGGACTGGAAAAATTTGTAACTGGAAAGAGGATATTAGAAACAAGTACTCATAAAATATCTCACTTCTCTATATTAAGGTTTCTGTCCTCTTTGTTTCTTCCCTCACTGACCTACAGAGAGGAAGACTATGCTTTGTTCTCTCACATGCATTCTGTTCACCTCTATGTAGGCAGAATTGATTTTTAATTTTGATTTTATGAATTTTATGAATGCATACACATGAGAACTTTGAACAGTTAGTATCATATAAGGTGAAAATCAGAATACATGCCACATATAATTCCTCTAATGTGGAGATTATTCTAGACCTGATTTGCCAAAGGAAAGAAGTAATGTATCAAATTTATGTTATTATTTCAGATTCTTTAAATTACTGTAATAAAATATGTAATAAACATGAAATTTTTTAAATGTAGTATCTCATATTACCTGTTAAAATTTCAAATCATTGAAATTGCACAGGTTATCATTGCCCTTTACCCAGCAATCACTTGGCCTGATCCTTCATAATCTTGAAGAACTCAACCTTCAAAACCATTACTTTTTCTTTGCTAATGTTCCCTCAATAGTCTTGTCACTTTTAAACTAAAGAGTATCAATTTACAAGGAATTGTTTTTATAATATGACTTTATTATAAAATTATTTAGGTTAGAGTTATCTACCTTGCCATTTTCCACCTAATACAGATGAGGTTATAACTTACTGGGAAATTGGTTTAATTTTATTTTCTTTATTTTAAAATTTCTACATATGCATAGCATTGAAGAAAAAAATTATTTTCATTCTTCTGAATAGGATCATAATTTTATGCCTTTTGAAAAGCTTCTACATTAAAACCTTAATTCCAAGCTAATCTTGATTTAGTAAAAGCATAATTAAATATTTCATGTAAACACTGACGGTATATAGAGCTAAAGTTTCTAACTGGTTCTTTTCCTATACAATTTCTTCCTAAAATAAAGTGCTTAATTATACCTTTTTGCTGATTAAAACTTATACGACAAAAATTTAAGTATTAACTTTTAATTTCTATTTTGTCATAACATGTATGTTAAATTGGAATTTAAATTAAATTTAAATGCACATTTTATCTTTTAAATGCACATTTTAAACAACGACTAATATTTTTCAGCTTTCTCCCTCTATAACACAAGCACAAATCTATATTAACTGCCTGTTGAAGTAGACAAAATTAAAGGTAGCCTAAATTTGTATTGCATTTAAATGCTTTCCTCGCTGGCAATTCATTATCACTAGAGAGTCATCTGTAAAATTTTAATCTACATTCTTCAGTAATCTGGCAAATATCCACTTTTAGGAGCAGTACAAACCTTTATTGGTCACTTCCCAAGCAACTTCAAAGAGCAGTAAATCCTCCACAGGAAGTTCTTCAACTTCCCACTGGGGAAGACCACTCAGGGATGTTACAGATAGGGACCGGCCTCGGAGCATTCTTCTTCTAGTCCTCTGACACTTCTGAATCTCTGTTTCACTGAGTTGTAATCTCAGGAGAGGTGCGCTTAGAGACAGAAAGGCTAGAGCTGATAGTTATCAGGATTTGGTAGCTTTTCATAGGAATAAACTAGCAGAGTGAAATCTTTTGCGCTTCCCAGGGAATTCCTGGTTGAAGGAGGACTTCTCAGATCTTTCCAGTCTTTATGTGCAGGTCTAGTGAGGACAATATTTACCCAATCAATATCTACCCAAACAACACAGTGCAGACGAAAAAAAAATCCTCTGATTCAGGGGTAGCATGTACCTCCTGGGATAGGCTAGACATAACACAAGTACAGCCTCTTAGTTCTTGTTTTTTTGACCAGACTCCTAGATTCATACAACCACCAATGCTTTTTTCATCATTTTGAGAGTGATCCAATACTAGCAATTTCCTTCATAAAGTTTACAGACCTCTTAAGCTTGTACATATAATTGCTTGGTACATGTTTCTGTTCTTTAAATCTCTTTAGATTTTCTGAGTATCTTTCTTTTTATTCCTATTTCTAGAGCTTTAAAAAAAGATGTATCTAGTTATTTTATCCTACACTTAAATGATAAGCACAGATCTTGATCCTCCTTTTCTTAATTACTTTCTTAAAATTTTCCCCATGAACAAAGCATAAATATCAGTATGTCATTGAGCACAGGATGTAAAGAATGTAATTTTGACTGATCAATGGTCATCAGTCCATAATTTTAATTGGGTAGTAGAAATTAATTTAGTGGTATAGTAGAATTTAACCCTTGCTTCAAATATTTTCAAACTGGTACAGAATAATTCAAAGATATAACAATGGGCCAAGCTCGGTGGCTCAGCCTGTAATCCCAGCACTTTGACTCCTAGTGGATTGCCTGAGCCCGCGAGTTCGAGATCAGCCTAGGCAACTTGGCGAGACCTCATCTCTACAATAAAACAAAAATATTAGCTAAGCGCAGTAGCATGTGCCTGTAGTTCCAGTTACTTGGAGGGCTGAGGTGGAAGGATCGCCAGAGCCCAGCAAGCCAACGCTGGGGTAGCAGTGAGTGTTCTGAGTGTGCCATTTCACTCCAGCCTGGGCAACGGAGTGAGACTCTAACTCAAAAAAAAAAAAAAAGATATAAAAATGTTCAAATATGAGAAGGAAACTGTAAAACCAACTGGGTTTTAAAATATCATAGGATCACACTTCAGATAAATGCCATATATTCATTTTTCCATGTAAGTGTATGTGAGCCAATTTATTTACACACACACACACACACACACACACACACACACATTCTATATTGATCCTAAAGGAAGAAAGAACATTCACAAGCATGCTTAATTTTGAAACATCTTACTTTACAGATTTAGCTAAAATCAATATTTTTATATTATTTTATATAGCAGCAGAATTGAAGTTCACACAAAATGTCCTTCACATTAGAATTACAGTCAGAATTGTTGTAGAGTAGTTTATTACTTGTTAATATCATGTTAGAACTTTTTATTAGGCCTTTAACCATTTTCTATACAGTTGATCTTACTGACTTAAGCTTATTTTATTGACTCAAGATAGACAGAACCACATTGCATTATATAATATTAATATATCTATATGAATCAAGTAGATTAAATATATCTTCATGGTACAGTGGTGCATTCTATTACATTCTAGTTACTTGGAAGTCTGAGGTGGGAGGATTGCTTGAGTCCTGGAGTTCGAGACCAACCTGGGCAACATAATTAGACCTTGTGTCAAAAAAATAAATAGATATATCTTCCATGATTTTTGTGACATTCGATTCTTATCTTTATCTAGAAAAGTAAATATAAATACATAGTTTATTATCCAGGACACATTGACAGGAGTAAGAATGGGATGACAGGGTGATGATAGAGCTTCAAGTTTGTAGTGTTTCATCCTGGCAACCTTGAAATTTGTTCATCCAGTGTTGTACAGGCCATGGAAGAGCTGATTCACATTATCCAACTTACACTTTGAGACTGATTTGTTCATTTGCAGCATATGCCAGGTATCAAGTGCTTGGCTATGAGTTAGGCACTCATGGGGTCAAGTCCATGTGGCCACTTAGTTATGTAAACTTGAGTTAATTTCTTAACTAAGTTTTGGTTTTCTTTTTAAAATGAGGATGAAATAATCTATATAAAGCCCTTAAAATAGTGCCTGGTACTATGTCAACCACATTAGTAAATTTCAGCCTTGTTTACAACACATATGATGGTTTAGTAAAAACTTCCTTTAGTGGCAGAGGTTACCAGTGAAGAGGAAAGAAATAAAAAGGAGGCTTACTTTAAAAAAAATTTTTGAATACTGTACCACATATATATTACCTGACCAAATGCTTAATTACATAAAACATTTTTCTTAAATGACCTTAGATCAATGAATACATTTCAAGGCATAGTACATGAAAATAAGTAGGATGTAAAGTAAAATAAATAGTATGACTGACTGAATTTTGAAAAAAAGTACATATATACTTCTACTCATGAAATATAAATAGAAGATTTGAATACATAAACAGAAGACTGGGAGGCCACATGTCAAAACTCTTACAATTTTTTAAAAGTGGTGGTAATTATGATTAAAATTTATGTGTATTTTTTGTTGGCTTGTGTTCTACAAATTTTCTGCAATAAACATGTATATATCTATATATGTATATACATCTACATATATATAACATATAGGATAGATAAAATAGTTGTCAAAAACAAGCATGTTACCTCATGATTGTTTCATATGTTCTCACTCTTGTTATTTTGATTTTTTGGAAATTCCTGGTCTTTGGCATTTTGTGTCAAGTATTAGCACTCACAACAACACATCATCTCCTTATGACCCCTCATAGCAGACTTACTCTTTGATCCTATTATTCTCAACCTTAGGACACACTTTGCCATTTCTTTGCTTTTTAGTGGTGAACTATTTTCAAAATAGCTCCTTGAGTCAAGAGATATAAAATAAATGGAACCATATAAAATGCATCCGTGGGATGTATCTTCATTTATCCATGTTAGCTGAATAAATTCCCTACTTTCAGATATATGTGCAGACGAAGGCAGCCATTTACACAATAAAATTCAGAGGAGAATAAGGGGAAGTACTCTACTCCCCATATTCCTGAACACGCTCCTGTAAAAGCACAAATTGATGAACTGAGAACAGAAAGATAAGAGTCATTCAGACAGAAAAAGTGATGAGGTTTCTCCAAGGTGGAAGAAGGATGCTCAAAAGTCCCTGGTCCCTAATTTCATGCTCACACTAATATTTTAACATTCAATGAAAAGAGGTGAGAGGGCAATTAGGAGCAAATGAAGACTTGTATTTGATTCCCTTGGTAAGTATTCCAGTAGAGGTCACTAGATACATTTCAAAAACCACACGTTTGCTTTCAAATTTTGGAATCTTTTTGCAAGTCTTTAGGACTTCCAAGACTTGGCTAGCCTGCACCTGCATACCCAGAATGAGCAGTTAACGTATTTTATGAAGCACTTACTATGCGCTATTATTCTAGTTGTTGAGGACTTTTCAATAAACTGTAGATAAGTCTCTATCTTCAGACTGAATGTGTGGACACAGACATTAATTTTGCCAACAAATGAACAAGCTACATTATTTCAGATACTTGCTAAGCTTCTGAAGAAAAAAATCTGAGAAATGGGCCCAGCATGATATCTCATACCTGTAATTCCAACACTTTGGGAGGCCAAGTCAGGAGAATTGTTTGAGCCTAGGACTTTTGAGACCTGCCTGGGCAATGTAGTGAGAATCCCATCTCTATTAAAACACACACACACACACACACTGCAAAATGGTATGGGGTAATAGCGGGTAGACTTGAGTGGTGTAGCTGAGAAAATCAAGAAAAATACCTCTGAGGAAGTGATATTTGAATTAAGACATAAATTATGAGAATGTGGCAACACTTGAAGATCTGAGATAAGTGATAGCAAAGTCTTTATCCCTTATGGAAACAGAAAGAAGACCAATGAGGCTGGAGCATGATGAATGAGGGAAGTCTGGAAAAGATGAGATTAAAGGCGAGCAGGGAACAGATCATAGAGAAGTTGGTTGAGAACTTGAATTTTATCCTGGTTGTAATAGGCAGTTATTGTAAGATTTTAAGCAGAGAATTTTCTTTACAAAAAATAAAATGTTGAGAAGAGCAAAAGAGGAGGCTTGGAGACTGAGGCTATAAAGCCTTGTTATCAGTTACAAATTCTAGAATGCAAAAACTTTATCCCTCTTGTAGATAATCCTTATTTTCTTCTCAATATTATAAAAGCAGCAATGAAAGTGAGTTATTCAGCATCCAGTCTTTTCTTCTTAAGGTTAAAGAGAGTACCTTTTTTCCAATGTGATATTGCTACATAATATTACTTATATGGTCTCAGCTGTTCACTGTATATACTTTATCATGCGTGCATTGGTGTTGTGACTCAAAAAACTGGATTAAAATAGAGAATTAAAAGCAATATATTAGGGACTGTGATCATGATCCTTGCCTTTACGAAGTTTACATTCTAGCGGGGAAAGCAGGTATTAAACAAGCAATTTTAAAGGACTTTGAGAGTGATGAATGGAATCAGAGACTGTGAGAGCACATAACAACAAAATTAATCTAACCTAGAATATTAAGAATTATCTCCTGATAGAACAATATTTAAATTGAGATGGAAGATAAATATAAGTGAACAGATAAAGACAAAAACATAGAGAATGCAAGGCAGAGGAACTAGTGCATGAAAAGACTGATAGAAATAATGGATGTGGTAAATTCAAGGAATTAAACAATCAATATGTTTAACTTCAGTAACATTGAGGCAGAAAGTGATTTAAGAAAGAATCTGGAGAAGTGGAAAGGAGATGGTAAGAATTTTGAATATGGGCAACCCTTTCGGGTCCCCTCCCACTGTGGGAGCTTTTCTGTCCTCTTAATAAATCTTGCTTTCAAAAAAAAAAAAAAAAGAATTTTGAATGTATCCTAATAATATAAAAAAGGCACAAAGGGGTTTACATTACTTTATTTTTACATAGTTTTAATTTTTAAATTGAAGTAGAACACATAAAAAACAAAGTGCAGAAGTTGTAACCCAATGAATTATCACAAATTAAACACCCTGTGTAACTGCCCAATAAAAAAACGGAACAAATAATATCAGAGTGAAATTTTTAAGACAACTTATTCCATAGCATGTCACATTTAAAACAGTTAATTGCTCTAAAGATTTTACAAGTTAATTTACTCTAAAGATCTTACAAAGATCATTCTCCCTGTGCAATTGAAAATGAATTAGAGAGGGATGAAACTTATGGGATGTGTTTGTAGCATTTTGGAGATGCATTATGTGAACATTTGACTCCTGAAAATTCAATTATATCTGCTAAACAAAGAGAAGATAGAAAGAACAAGAGTTAACATTTCAAACATCCTGGGAGAATCTACTCAATGAAGTAAGGATGTCGCAAAACAAAAAGGAGCTGGAAGACTGCATTTTCTGTTGTTGATCTTTTCAGAGTTAGAGTATCTCACAGGCTGAATGGGCTCAAAGGTTGGCACACACATTTTGACAAGAATTTCTACCTCATATACTGGCTTAAGTACACACATCAGTTCAAATGACTCCAATGTGTCAGGCAAGACTTGGTGGCAAGTTGCACCAGAGTGATGGCGGTAGGATTAGAGATAAGTGGGTAGTGAGATATGTTTAAGAGTTGACAGGGTGTGGAGTTGATTGCTGTGGGAGAAAGTCAATGTCTAGTTTTCTGGTTTGGACAACTAAATAGATTATCATGCAATGTACCAATATAAGAAACACTGGGGATAACATAGATTTGCTTAAGGTATTAGATAATGACTTCCATTACAGATATGGTGAGTTTGAGATACCAGCTAGATGCTCAGTAGAAAGTTAGATATTCTGCCTATTTAGAACCTCAGCTACAAAGTCTGGAGCACAATTTGTAACTGAAACTGTGGGAGTGGTGAGATCTCAGGAAGAGGGAGTGCCGAGTGAACTTGGCAGACTGTATGAAGCAGAGCTCCAGAAAAGTCAATATTTAAGGTAGATGACACAATCTGGTGCAATGAGTTTTATTTGGTATGTATAGTGCTGCCACAAAAGTTTCAATCATTTCTCAAAAAAGGAAATTTTGCATAAACTTGAGATTTCTGTTTTCAAGCGTCAGAAGATTTGGCCACTCTAGATCCTATCTGCACACCTTCATAGCTATGATCAGCTGGAGCTGAGTAAATCTGCCCCTCTAAAGTCACCAGTCATCTCAGTCTCCATGGGGATACTTCAGTCATTTACAGCAACTCTCAGCTTCTAGATAGTCATTTACAGCAACTCTCGGTTCTAATAGAAATTTTAAGCTCCTCAGTTAATATTTTGTGTGTGTGTGTTGGGCACATTTGGAGTTGCTGGTCCAGAAGTAACCAAAGACAAAGGAAGTAATTATTCTTAAATTAACTTTACAATCTAAGCTAACAATGTCCACTCATCACATTAAAGATTATGAGAGAGTTTCTTGAACTTCACTGTTGAGATTATTTTAGTGGAAGCATAGATTGAGTCTTACCTAGAACTTGTTTTTGGAATAGAAATAGAGCTTTTGGTTTGCTGAATCTTCTTCTCTAGTTTTATTTTAAACTCTTTTTTTTTTATGTGTTGGTGTCTCACTCTGTCACTTAGGCTGGAGTGCAGTGGCACACTCACAGCCACCACACCCTCAACCTGCTGGGCTCAGGAGATCCTTCCGCCTCAGCCTTCCAAGTAGCTAGAACTACAGGCGGGCGCTATCACGCCCGACTAATTTTTTGATTTATGGTAGAGAGGAGGTCTTGCCAAGTTACCCAGGCTGGTCTTGAACCCTTGGGCTTAGGCAATTCTCTCACCTCGACCTCCCAAAGTTCTGGGATTATAGGTGTGAGCCACTGTGCCCGGCTATTCTTTCACTAAGTAAAGTATATTAGATGAAGGAATTTGGAAAGGTATCTATAGACCTTGCAGATAAAGTGTTGAAAGAATGAGATTTAGGGGAAGAGAAAAGGAAGAGGGATGATATCTCACCGGGGATAGAGGAATTCATCTAGCTAAATTCAAGAGTGTTGTGTTGCTTTGGTCCTTATTCTGTGATATCAGGGCACATTGCTCTATTTTTTTCTTAACCTTTTAATAGAATCAATAGGAACATAGATTTTTAAATAAAGTTAAAACAAAGCACAGCCTGGAGCAAAAGTGTGTAAAGATGAGAGCATAAGTTGCCAAGAGCAGAAGCCAAGGCCTGATGATACTTTGAGTTTACCAGTAGATTTTTAGAGAGGTGGCAGAGTGAAATTGTTAAGAACAAGAACTTTGGAGTCAGAGTAACCTCAATTAGAATGAGTACTTACTAGACTGTAAAATGGAAGCAATAATATTCACCTCATAGGTTATCATGAGAATTAAATACACGTGAATGAAAGTCTGGAGTATGGTGTTGACTTACGGTTCACAGATTACAATCCAGATGCATGAAATTGACCAGCTCAAGCTTCTAATTTGGCATCAACTCAGAAGACCTTTAGTTGGCTGCCACCTAGACTCCTTTTCCAAGCTTTACTCAGGTTCAGGGATGCTGGTGAGGAGATTAGAAATCCTAAGCTACAGGCTTATTTTTCTGGCATTCTCCACCAATTTTAAATATTAAATATTACCAAATTTTGTTTACACAATGGTTTTATATGAAACAGAAGAAGCTTATAAATTATACAATTATATATATTATATATATGAATAAATGCCAAATATGACAAGGATAGCAAGTCAAGTCATTTACATGGCAATGTTAAACTTGTTTTCTAAAATGGTGCTGTGGAAATAGTTGATACAATAATATTTATTTATTTATTTTTAAATATAAGAAAAGAAACTCTAATGTTAGCGCCACCATTGCATTAATTTTTTTTCTTTCAGATAGAATGTCTGTTGGTAATCACCTTTTTTAACCCTTCCATGTGAATGCTCAGTGTAGCTAGCCAAACCAGAAAATGTCTTACCCACTTTGATGAAAGCTGCAACACATGAGACCCCAAGTTATTCTTTTTCCATCAATGTACATCAAATGTCTCCTCGACCTAACCCATTTCTGTCGACCTAATAAATCTCCACTTGTGTATACAGAAGGCATAACAGCATATTTTTATTAAACATGAATCCTAGATGCAATGGTGTCAGCCTAAGAGGAAAACTCAGAATAGTCATAGACATGACCCAGTCCTATTATAATCACAACTCTGCAGGAAAATTAGATTTCAGTATTTTATTTTAAACTATATTCACGTTTAAAGTTATCTTTTTAATCACATCTTTTATGAGATCAGTACTGGACTATTTCTCAATCACTGTACTTGGAATATAAGCATTCCTTTATGTGGTTGGCAATTCCATATGCATTTTGACTAGAATACAAATTGTTCTTGTAACATTGAAATGACTCCCAAGGAATATTGTGGGATTATTTTCCCAAGTGATTGTATATAAAACTCTGATGTTTATTTAGGTCAGAATGTTGAGAAGAAGAGGGTTATTAGAAAATGTCAAGATATTTTTTTTCCCTAAGTTTATATGCTATCCCACAGACAGCAAATATATTCTGTTATTTGTTTTAAGAGATCTTTCTAACACAGTGCAAGGAAGATGGCGGAGTACAAATATATACTCCAGCATAGGCTAGCTTAATGATTAAGAGCATGAGTTTGATTCTTGGAGACACTTGTTTTTAGGTGTGTGATCTCCAGCAAGTTTCTTTAAATGAAGTCAGCATTTCACCAAATATGTGCATAGCCGCCTAGTTAAAACCATAATTGAATGAATCAATCAATAATGAATCAATCAATAATGAATTAACTAATGATGAAGGTAGTGTTGCTCTCTCTTCTCCATAAGGCATGTTAACATTGTTAGGGTAAGAAAAAAGAAGGGTTTTCCTGTTTTTTTAGACTTGATATTTTAAAACTTTAGCTTTTGCTAATAAAAAAATCAAAGTGTATTTAATGAATAAAGGCAAACTGTTTAAATGATTACTTTTTAGATTGTGTACTAAGCTGGTTTTCCACTCATCCTGGAAACAAAGTGACCTGGAAACACATGGCCACCTGGCTGGAGAACACATTTCCCAGCTTTCTGGATTCTAGGTGCAGATATGTAATTAATTTTCATCCAAGGAATCTGAACAGAATTGGTTCATGACCTTGACTTCAGTTTTCCAAATAATCTTGTGTTTTGTAAGGTGTAAATATATCTTCCCAATAATCTGATATTTTACAAGATGTAAATATAAAATATATATTGTATAAGATGTAAATGTCATAATTAGCTAAAAAAGTAATTTTTATATGTTATATATTTTATTGGTTCAGCATATTGCTGAGGCTGAACCAGTCAAAAAGATAAATGAGCTGCAGTGTAAGCAGATACCTCTCAGATAATGAACATTGTGGATATAAAGCATTCAGTCTCTTCTAAAATAACCTGGAATAATTAAAATTAAACACAATTTATTATCTATTTGGCAATTAGCATGGCAGTTCTTACCTTCAGGGGAAAGATGAGTAAATACATGTAGACACTAGGCTAATGAAATATAACTAAAACCTGATGTTATGAGTCCTTAAATTCTAAGCCAAATTAACTTCTCAATTGCAATTCCAAAATTCCGTTTGTTCTGAAAGTTTTTATTGCATCAACTTTGCTACTGGTTAGCAAAGGATTGGATCATACTGTTTTTACGGTACTTGTGGAAAAATAGAAAAATAACTTGAAAGTCGTTTTTAAAGTTTATTTTTTCAAACCATATAAATCTTAATTAGGAATTTGAAAACATCAACATACTTTTATAAGAGAAAAAAATCCACACATTTGAAACTGAGTGAATTTTACAAATAATGAAGAATGGTTTTTAAAATTTTTATGAAAGCATCTATTCATTCAAATTCTGCTTTGAAAT
>CAUYQG010152205.1:0-10291 GCA_963574415.1 Tarsius wallacei | reverse complement strand
CCCGGCCACCGCCGCCTCGACCTGCTAGGCTCCGGCGATTCTTCCGCCTCAGCCTTCCAAGTAGCTGGAACTACAGGCGAGCGCTACCATGCCCGGCTGATTTTTGATTTATTGTGGAGATGAGGTCTCGCTTGCCCAGGCAGGTCTCGAACCCGCGGACTCAGGCAATCCACTCACCTCAGCCTCCCAAAGGCACAGGATTACAGGCTGAGGCACCGAGCCCGGCTCACGATAAAACTTTAATGGCTGAGCAGCTGCTTCTTACGGATGAGCAAAGATAGCACTTTTTTTTTTCTTGAGATGGAATTTACTCCCATGAAGATGCCATGAACGTTGTTGAAATGACAACACAGGGTTTAGAACGTTACAGGTACTTGTTGGGGAAGCAGTGGAAGGGCCTGAGAGGATTAACTTCAATTCTGAAAGAAGTTCTACTGTGAGCAAAAGACTATCAGATAGCATCGAGTGCTACAGAGAAATCTTTCACAAAAAGAGGAGTCAAGTGATGCAGCAAACTTCATTGTTGTCTTCTTTTAAGAAATTGCCACAGCTGGCTCAGCCTTCAGCAATCACCGCCCTGATGGGCCAGCATCCACTGACACTGAGGCAGGACACTCCACTAGCAAAAGATTCTAACTCACTGAAGGCTCAGGTGATTGTTAGCATTTTTTAGCATGAGCGTATTTTTAAACTAAGGGATATATGTTTTTAACCCTATGCACTCGGAGACATCTAGTGGATCACCTACCTGCAACTCAACCACACTTTTTTTTAACAAGAGTAAAAAACAAATCACTTCATATTAAATAGTATAATGTTGGAACCAATTATTTTACTGCAATAACATTTGACTTACAATGGAATTTTGGACATTGAGAAACTTATTTATGATAAAAAATAAAAATTTTGTATCTTATTTTTTTCTAACGTGTGTTAACATGTGAAACAGTAATCAACATGCATTGCAGATACATGTGCAATAGTAATTTGTTTGACGTCTTCCACCTGGTGTTTTTCTATTTCAGCAAACAATGCAGTCTTGTTTTTTTCCTCCCACATTAATAATATGTAATTTGGCCAAGCTCAGTGGCTCAGCCTGTAGTCCCAGCACTTTGGGAGGCCTAGGCGAGTAGATTGCCTAAGTCTGTGGGTTCAAGATCAGCCCAGACAACTTGGTGAGGCCTTGTCTCTACAATAAATCAAAAATTAGCCAGGTGTGGTAGTGCGTGACTGCAGTTCTGGCTACTTGGAAGGCTGAGGCAGAAGGATCGCCAGAGTCCAGCTGGTCGACCCTGGCATGGCTGTGAGCATGCTGCTGCACTCCAGCCTGGGCAATAGAGTGAGACTCCAACTCAAAAAAAAAAATGTAATTTATTGTTTAGTCTTTTGTTTGAAGATTATGTGGAAGGATGTACTCGTGATTCCTGAAAACCGGGAAGATGAGTCGAATCTAACACATCTTCGTTGCTGCTTATATTATAATTCTCCTTTTTGTCTTTTAGTTTTGCCATTGTTCTGCAAACTAAATAAATGGATAAAAAATTTCCAATTATAAATTATGAAATCACAGAATGAAATTTATCAAAAGAATATTTCTTTTCCAATTTTACTTTTCTGACAGTACAGATAGATATATTCGATTTGTGCCGCTCAAGACTTCAGTACGATCTGCTTTCAACTTCGAAAGTCTCATCCTTTTAAGGCTATAATAACTTGTTTACCTTTTCAAGTTATGCCATATGATACAAAGGGTATATCCACAGCTGCCTTTCTTATACAAACCTTCTTTATCGTTGCCTTCTGTTACAAAGAAGTGTTGGTACCACTGTGAAGGCACATTCTCTTTCTAAATGATGCCAGCTGATTTTTTTAATGTTTATCTCAGTATATATTCCATCTCTTTATTTGCTTTTACATGCAAAATGGAAATGGAAAACTTCAAGGGAACATACATTTTTGAAAAAATTATAGTTTGTCCTGTATAATCACCAGCAATCTCTTTATGTTCCCTGAGAGGGGATGTCTGAGTAGTTTGCTAGATTAACAATATCCCCTCAGAGGGGACATCCAAGTGTACAATGTTAAGACATAACAGACTACGTACACTAATAGACTACAGAATAGTATAAACATAACTTTTATATGAAACCAAAATAATTCACATGGCTTGATTTACTGTGGTAGTCTGGAACCAAGCCTGCAATATTTCTGAGGTATGCTTGTCAAGATACAACTTTTAAAATAATTTTTTCAAGTTTAAGAGTAGACAGTAAAATGTAAAACCATTTTTAAAAGGGAAAACTACATACTGTATGAGTCTTTTTGCGACCATACATCTGACAAATGATTAGTATCCAGAATTTACATGAGAACAATTACAAATCAGTAAGAAAATAAACAATCCACAGAAGAAACAGACAAAGGACATGAATGGCAATTCAGAATGGCCAAGAAACAAGTGTAGAGATTCCTGGCTGGGCTCGGTGGCTCAGCCTGTAATCCCAGCACTTTGGGAGCCCATGGGTTCGAGACCAACCCAGGCAACTTGGTGAGACCTAGTCTCTACAATAAATAAAAAATTAGTCAGGCATGGTAGCACGCACCTGTAGTTCTGGCTACTTGGAAGGATGAGGAGGAAGGATTGTCGGAGCCCAGCAGGTCGACGCTGGGATGGCTGTGAGTGTACCACTGCACTCCAGCCTGGACGATGGAGTGAGACTCCAACTCAAAACAAACAAACAAACAACAACAAAACATGTGTAGAGATTCCTCTAGAAACTAGGAAAAGACGAGTTAAAATCCCAATTAGATTGAAGAAAAATGTTAAAGTCTGATGGTACCAAGGAAAGAGGAAGATGCAGCGTCATAGACACTCATACATGTTTAGAGCCGATCCCACCACTAGGGAGGACAATTTGGAGACAGCTGGTAAAGCTGAAGGAACAAATAGCCCAAGGCCCAGCAAACCTACTTCCAGTTAAACACTCAGAAGTTCTCACAGTTGATCAAGAAGACACATTCCAGAATGTTCACTGGGCCATGGTTTATAACAGTGAAAAACTGGAAACTGCCTATATGTGGTAGATTTACACAATGGGACACCATCCAGCAATCCAAATAAATGAACTAGAGTTACATGTATCAACATGGAAAAAAAATCTCTAAAACACTATCCATTCCATTTTTACAAAAAGTAACTTAGTGCCATGGAGCAAATCTCAACAGATTTCAAAAAACTTAAATAAAGCAGAAAATGCTCAGAGACCACAATATAATTAACATAAAAATAAGTAACAGTTTCCCACTGGGGTGATGAAAATGTTCTGGAACCAGATGGTGGTGATGGTTATTCGACATTGTAAACGTACTAAATGCCACTGGGTTGTACACTTTAAGATGGTCAAAATGGTAAAATTTTATCGCAATTAAAAAAAAATCGTGCCAGGCTTGGTGGCTCAGCCTGTAATCCCAGCACTTTGGGAGGCCAAGGTGAGTGGATTACCTGAGTCCATGGGTTCGAGACCCACCCAGGCAACTTGGCGAGACCTCGTCTCTACGATAAATAAAAAATTAGCCAGGCGTGGTAGCACGCGCTTGTAGTTCCAGCTACTTGGAAGGCTGAAGCGGAAGGATCACCGGAGCCCAGCAGGTCGAGGCTGTGGTGGCCAGGAGTATGCCACTGCACTCCAGTCTGGGCGACAGAGTGAGACTCCAACTCAAAAAAAAAAAAAAATCGCAACAAAAAATGCCTAAGTAAACCCCATGTTAATAAAATAATACTCTTCTAACTAACTGGTAAAGTCAAAGGAGAAAGCACAATTAAACTCAGAAAACCAAGAAACAGTGAAAATACGACATATCAAACTTGTAAAGTGAAACCCACACTTAGAGAGAAATGTATACTGTTAAATTCTCATTTATTAGAAAAAAAGACTGAAAAAAATCAATAAACATCCATCCCAGGAATCTGGAAAAACAGCAGCAAATTGAATCCACAAAAAAGGAAACAAAAAAACTATCAGCAAAATTTTGAAAATAATATTGAATGTCAATCAAGTCAAAAGTTGGTTCTCTAGAATGACTAATTAATAGACTGAGGGTTTCACTGCGAAAAAAACCCTGCAAATTATCACATCAGGAATAAAAGAGGGACACCACTACACTATTACTGACAAAAATACATACCATGAACCTAACAGAGAAACTATTGGACTAGTCTAGAAGAGAGACAGTCTACAAAGCCACCAGCCTGAACACTTCAAAAATGCAAGTGTCATGAAAACCAAATTTCAGTCTGAGGAACTCTCCTAGAGGGAAGAAGACAGGTGACTTCTCAACTAAATGCAACTCAAGATCCCGGTCCCTGAAATTGCTGTCACAGACACTGAGTGGGGCTTGGAGATGAGACAGTTGACTGGGGTCACATTTCCCACCTTAGTAACTGTCCCATTGTTATGTACTACATCCTTGTTCTTAGGAAACAGACACTGAAAGAATGCAGGTGCCAACAGGAATGTTTTTCTACAACTACTCTCCAACAGCTCACATTCACATGGAAGAGTTCAGAATTTAGTTCTAAGCTAGAAGGAGCTTCGACTAACACTACCAAAACTAAGGATTTGTGCCTTGACTCTCTCTCAATGGAGAACAGATTCCAGACCCATGATTGCTCCTTGAAGCACCTGAGTGCACATACCGGCCCTTGGCTCAGAGACTCAGGTATTTCATCCGAAATGGAGGACGACATGACTTCCCAGACCTTATCCACGGTCCAGAGGCTGTGAGGCTCTTCCCGGCTATCTGAGCAAGGCCCGGCAGGTCAATTGGGAATGAATGCCACTTGGAAAGGTGGGCCTGTTCCCTCACCTGACTCCACTGCACCCAGCCCTTTGCCCTGGTGGGAGCAGTGTGGCTGGAGCTGGCTACCTTTGGCCCTTCAAAGCCCAGACGCTTCTCAGCAGGAGGGCCCGAGGTCCTCTGGTCCTGAACACCAAGCCATGCAGGGTCAGAGGGCTGAGCAGGAAGTTGGGTCCCCAGTCTGGCTGTCCCTGCCCAGGACTAAGGCTCAGTTTGTATTCTCTTCCCCCATCCCCCACCACCTAGAGGAAGCTTCCAAAGACAACTTCAGCCTTGTGCCTGGCCCCCGACCCCTCCTCTGGGCCAGGAGCCAGTGCAACCTAGCTGGAGGGGCCATGGAGCCCTCTGAACAGGCCCTCCTTGCTGCTCCTGAGCTCACAGGGACCCCGCCTGGGCTCAGCGACTCAGGAAGTGATAAGAGTTTCACATTCTGTCAGTTGGGAAGGGCCAAATTTGGCTACCCTGAATCCCGCTCTACTTGCTGTCAAGCCCAGGGCAGGGACAGAGGCAGAACTTGGAGACCCAGAGAGGGGAAGCCAGAAGCCAAGATGCTGCGGGTGCTTACCTGGAGCCAAGAGGAAGGCGCAGATACCCACACTTCTGCACGCTGCCCAGGCCACGGCCTGACCTCCAGAGCACGAAGGGACGTGGTTCCCAAGAGCCACAGGTGTGCCTCATTGACAGGGAAGACATCACCTGTCAGCCTGACATCCTGCCCCACCCGTGGGCGCCCACCCCAGACAGTGGGGGGAGATTAGGAACTCAATTCGCATGAGGAAGCTCACCCCTGCTCTCCCAGGCCCTAACCATGGTTCTCCCCCAACCCTGTTCACCGCAGGCCGAGTGCTGTCCTGCAGCCCCACCTGCCCACCCCCAATAGCAGCCAGTGCGGTGCCCATGCCAGCCTCCAGGGGGCCCTTTATCCTGTCTGCAGTGTGCAGGGGCATTGCCCACCAGGCTTGTGCAGTGGTGGCTCCAGGCTGTACCCTTTGGTTGTGTGGCACCAGTACCTAACAAATCCACAGCGTTGGCTCTGGATGATGGCACCTAAAGGATCACCTGTGTTCTTCCCCGTTCCCTGCAGAGGCCTCCCAGCAATGACAGCTCAGCTCAGCTTCGTGCCCTGCACAGGAGGGCTGTCCCCAGCTCCTTTGAAATCTTTCTCTGCTGTTTTCGCTTCCAGCTGCTTCACTCGAAACATTGACCCAAAGGGTTAAAAGTTCGGGTCCTGGCTTCCCCCATTGCCAGAGCACCAGGACCTGGGTGAGCCCCCACCTCCCACTAGCTGGTCCAGAGCTGGCCACTGGAGTATCCAGTTAAGCACAAAAGGCTGCTGTTCCAGTCTCCATGTCCTCCCACCTGGGTTTCGGGGCCTCTACAGCTTTGCTCCCCCTATGCAATCTGCTGACCTCCTGCCTGGCAGCTCGGCCTGCCTAGAAAACCCCTTTAGTCTGGGAGCCCGGCCCACCCTCTGTGCCCATGGGTCACTCCCAGACACTCCCTGAGGCTGGCTGGACCCAGCACCTCGTATTCCTCGGAAGCCTTCGCAGGACAGCCAACCCCCGGTGGACAGCAGAGCTCTGTGCAGACTAGAGACCATCTTCCTCCCAGCAGCACCCCAGAGAGGGGAGGACACAGGGTGGGAGGCAGGCGTGCTTTATTGCCCACAGTCAGTGCCCATGCTTGACCCCCCCAAGCAGGAAGCACAGCACCCACCCACACTCGTTACACTTGACAAAGACGCTAACGGGGCTCAGCTGTTCCCCATAGCCTGCCCAAGACTGGGGGCCTGAGTCTGAGAACACAGCTTCCGCCACTTGGAGGCCTGGTCATTCTGGTCCCACTCCCTCCTCCCCCTAGGCCTGACCTCCGACCTCAGAGAACAGAGCCGATTCCACCAAGGGCATGCCCACCTGGGTCTTCATGCCAAGCACCAGGGCCCACAAGAGCAGAAGTGGGGTGTGCCAGAGTGTCACTTAGTACCCCGGCCCGCCTGCAGGAGGCTGCAGCCACTCAGATGAAGAAAATGAGGCACAATCGTGAAGGGAAAGCAAAGTCAAGAGACTGAGCTGAAGATGGTCCATCCTCTGGCACAGGTCCCAGCCGCTCGCCTTTCCTCTCTCCCTGAGGCTTACTCCCACAAGTCTGATCCGGGGAGGCAGTGGTGAGGGGTGGCAGGGAGCCCCTCTAGTCAGTCCAGGGGATGAGGGCCAGGAGGGGCCTGGTATGAGGAGGCACAGGCCCTGCCTGCTCACCCAGCCAGCCCCTGATAGGAGTCAAGGTGAAGGCCACGTTCTCCTGACACTTTCCATAGTCCCTGGGCCAGCGCGGCCGCTAGGCTGAGGCAGGTGCGGGTCAGTCCTGCAGGGGGCTCAGCTACGGTAGCTCCTGAGCAGGTGTGAGGCGATCACCAGCCTCTGGATCTCACTGGTGCCTTCGTAGATCTCGGTGATGCGAGCATCGCGGTAGTGCCGCTCAGCCGGCATCTCGGTCACATAGCCCATGCCGCCCAGGATCTGAATGGCCTAAGACAGGAAGCAAGGGCTCAGGAGGGAGAGGACCCCCATGCACGGAGAAAAACAGGATGGAATCAGCCACACACTGGGCAGCTGGGGGAGACAGGGCCTCTCACCATGAACACTCACCTGGTGGCTGATGGCAGTCGCAGCCTCTGATGCAGCCAGCTTAGCCATGGCTGCCTCCTAACCACAAGGGAGGCAGAGTCAGGGCCTTCCTCACAAGGGGAGCCCCCAGCTCATGGCCCCTAAGTAGGGGCAGCCTGTGGGAAACTCCCAGTGGAGCAAGAAACCCACAGGGCCTGAGGAGCCAGGACCTGCCCCGACCTCTCCCTCAGTCCCTGAGCCCACCAAGCTCTGGGTCGTGCCTCGGGAGACCCCTTCCCCACAGGCACCTTGATGAAAGGCTTCTTGTTATCCTTCAACATGGCAGCACGCCAGGTCAGCAGTCGGGCACTCTCCAGGGCCAGGGCCATGTCTGCCAGCTTGAACTGCAACAACCCCGCCCGGCCCGCCCCACAGGTCAGCAGTCATCCCTCCTCCCTCTCATCCTTAGAGGGAGGAAGAGGGAGAGGGAGGGGAGGACGGAGGGGAGGAAGGAGGGGAGGAGGGCGGGGAGCAGGTTGGAGGCCAGGCTTCCCATCCCAAGCATCCAGACCCAGCTCCTGATGCCCATTACCTGGATGCCCTGGAGCTTGGTGAGGGGCGCCCCAAAAGCCATGCGACTCTCAGCGTAGTTCACAGCACAGTCGAGGGCAGCCTGGGCGATGCCCAAGGCCTGGGCGGCGATGCCAATGCGGCCCATGTCCAGGGTTTGCTGTGGGGACCGCCCTGTTAGTGGCTGTCTGGCTGGGCCCAGGGCCTGGCCCCAGGGTGCTGCCCCCGCTTCCAGCTCACCATGGCTATCTTGAAGCCCATCCCCGGCTCCCCCAGCATGCTGTTCCTGGGGATGCGGCAGTCTTCAAAGATGAGGTTGGCCGTGGACGAGGCCCGGATGCCCAGCTTGTCTTCCTTCTTCCCTAACGTGAGCCCAGGCGTCGGCATGGGGACCAGGAAGGCACTGATGCCCTGTGAAAGGCACGGACCAGCCAAGGGATTTTCTCAGAGGCCACACCCTTACACCAGTACACCCGACATCAATGCCAGTCCTGTCTCCCACTTCCCTCAAAAGTCCAGGCCCTGATACCCTCTGCTGGCTTCTGGGGGAGGTGTGTGTTCCAGCTGCAGGTCAGGGAGGCAGGGACAGCCCTAGCAGGGCCGAGGAGAGAAGGATCTAGAAATCATGAAATGACTGCATCCCAGAGGTCTGGCTGACCCCTCTCGAGTCCCCACCTTGTTCTGCAGGGCTCTGTCCGTGCTGGCGAAGACCACGGCAGCTGAGGCCTCCCAGGAATTGGTGATCCAGGCTTTGGTGCCATTCAGGACCCATGAGTCACCCTCGGCCCGGGCAGTGGTAGAAGCGGCTCCCGCATCGCTGCCGTTCCCTGCCCACACACACAATCAGGGTCCAGCACAGCCCTGCCCGCCCAACGGCACTGCCACCAACTCACCAAGGCACTGGACTTACCCCCAGCTGGTAAGCACAAAGCCCCATGACTCAGGCTCCAAAGATACAGAGTCTGCCCCTGAGAGAAAGCCCCAGGGCCAGCCAGCTCCCAGAGCTCTTGATGACTGATCCAAGACGGAAAGGGGGCATGAAGGAGCTGGGCACCTTCAGCCAAGGGACCCCAAGGCCAACCCTCCTCCCAGCTCAGCTGAGGCAAGAGTGCACTCCTGGGCAGACAGCAGCAGCCAGAGCTCAGCCCCCCGCCCACACCAGAAGCCTCTCCTCCAGGCTCTGGACCACAAGCCCAGGCTCCTGCCTGTCCCACTGGGGCAACCCAGCTCTGGTCTGGGTCTGCCACCCTGTTTCTGAGGTGAGGGGACGGAGGAAGGCCCTTGCCCCACCGTGGTACCTGGCTCACTGAGGGCAAAGCAGCCAATTTTGTCGCCACTGGTGAAAGGAGTGATCCACTGCTGCTTCTGCTCCTTGGAGCCAAACTTCAGGATGGGCCCCAAGTAGAGAGACTGGGGAACAGCGGGGAGCAGTCGGAGGCCATCAGGACAAGGCACGCCCTCCCTGCCCAAGGGCCACACCCAGGGCCCATTCTCTCCTGGGGCCTGCTCAGGAGGACCAAGTCCAGTGGCGATTCCTGGGAACCCGGGGCTGGGAGCCAGGGCCTGGCTATACCCAGGAGCCTCCCCCACCCCTGCGTCCTGGGAAGGGGACTCACATTGTTGACGCTCATGATGACGCCGGTGGAGGCACAGCCCCGGCTGACCTCCTCCATGGCGAGGGCATAGGCCAGGTAGTCGAGGCCGGCACCACTCAGCTCCTCGGGCACATCCATGGCCAGAAGCCCGAGCTCGCCCATCTTCTTTACCTGGCCCCAGGGAAGAACATCATGGCAAAGGCCGCTTCTGGGGGTGGGGCCCACCCTCCCCAACCCCAACCCCAATCCCAACCCATCCTGCCCCTGAGCCAGTGCCTGCAAAAACTCAGGCCATGTGATCCCACCCACTCTGGGATCCCCAAGTCCAGCCACCGAAGACTCAGCCCAGCTGAGGTCTGTACAACAATAGCATTCACTCAAGTTGCCCTACCCTAACCTCTACACTGGCTCCCCACTCTGTCCACGGCCACACTAGTGAGCAGACAGAAGCCTTTAGGGGACTCTGAGGTAAGGAGCAGGACTGCATGTGCCATATTGAACCTTTATTTTATTTTATTTTTTTGAGTTGGAGTCTCACTGTCGCCCAGACTGGAGTGCAGTGGCCGCTCCCGGCCACCGCAGCCTCGACCTCCTGGGCTCCGGCGATCCTTCCGCCTCAGCCTTCCAAGTAGCTGGAACTACAGGCGCGCGCTACCACACCCGGCT
>CAUYQG010152203.1:0-33232 GCA_963574415.1 Tarsius wallacei | reverse complement strand
TTTTTTTTTTTTTTGAGTTGGAGTCTCACTCTGTCGCCCAGACTGGAGTGCAGTGGCCGCTCCCGGCCACCGCAGCCTCGACCTGCTGGGCTCCAGCGATCCTTCCGCCTCAGCCTTCCAAGTAACTGGAACTACAGGCGCGTGCTACCACACCCGGCTAATTTTTTGATTTATTGTAGAGATGAGGTCTCGCCAAGTTGCCCAGGCGGGTCTCGAACCCACGGGCTCAGGCAATCCACTCACCACAGCCTCCCAAGGCGCAGGATTACAGGCTGAGCCACCGAGCCTGGCTAAATCTTATATTTTTAATCCTATATGCGCTTAATCCAAATAGCAGGAAGTAACATAACATTAAAAATGGCCATTCAGGTGTACATAAAATTCCACATTTAAAGCTCAAATAAGCATAATTAGTGCATTGGCATTCTCCTCACAAATGATAATAATCGCCAGTCAGAAGGAACAAAATCTACCAAGCGATTGTCTACCCACACATGATAATTAAAGTGTCCATCTATAGTTCCCTGGCAAGACCAATGGATCCCCTTACGTGCATTAAAGTGAGCACCTCCTGACCTACAGTAACTTTCCCAACAACAAGACTTAATTATGAGATTACGTGGTCGAATACTAGGAGGTCGGGGACATGGAAACTTAGGGGGGAACTCATATAAAGTGAAGATAATTTTCTCCAAATTCTCTTTTGTTTCTGTGCATGGGACAAGGCATGACATGAGTGGGATTTTGTTTTCCATCTTCAGACTGTACAGAATTTTCTGGCTGCATCAACAACAAAAATAGAAGAAACAAGCGTTTCATCTACCCAGGTTCGCTTTGCAACCCAGGGTCTTCAGCCCCCTGGACTTTGTCAGCAGGCAGGCCTCCATGACTGGCTCCCAACACCTTAATTTAAATTAAAAAAAAAAGAATATATGTTACTAGCAAAACCTACTGGAAATTTTGGCTGTTATACCAAGCCTTATTTCTACAATATATTTTATATTATTCCTATCATAATTATTCTACTGACATTGGATTTCAGATTTCTCTTCCTGGACAATTCCAAAAATCGTTATCTCCCTGAGGAAGTTTTCTTTGCCTTGAAGTCAGCATTTTCTACATTCATTGAGAGACATTTTCTCCCAACACCTGGCAGAAATCGTAGCAGAAGGTGGGCTGCTTCTCAGCCTCCAGGTTTCCAGACTGAAAGGACTGTTTACCATTTATAGTGTATAATGGCTTTCTTAATATCATTTTTTATGCTTTTATGTACTGATAAAGAGAAAGGTGATATTTTTAACTTGCTGGGTTATGTTGTTTTCTAGATATTTCTTTTTAGCCATCATCCTAGAAGATTCCATCTTTCTCTTTTCTTTTTAATGATTATCTTAATTCCACAGTCTTTTGTTCTTTTCATTCCCTTGTAGGAAAGGAATACAAATTCAATGTCTGGAATAATAATAATTTTTTAAAAGCCAAGAAGTTTGAAGGGCATACACAGAAGTCTTTCTTCTCAG
Source organism: Tarsius wallacei (assembly GCA_963574415.1). Taxonomy (NCBI): domain Eukaryota; kingdom Metazoa; phylum Chordata; class Mammalia; order Primates; family Tarsiidae; genus Tarsius; species Tarsius wallacei. The sequence continues at coordinate 31,715 of CAUYQG010152203.1, read as the reverse complement.
TCATAAAAGTTTCTCTTTTCTTTCTCCTATAGAAACGTTTCTCTCTTTCAAAACACTCAGACAGCTGATCAAAATAACAGATTCTGTTCTGAGAAGTCTAGCCGAATTCTCTTGTTTATACTTTTGAATTATAAAAACTTTAACAGTAGTTAAAGTATTATTTAGTGCTCAACCATTTTGTTATCAAAAGTTTTCTCAATCACAAATGCTGTTTGATAAATTATTTGGCTACTGTTTGGCCAAAAATAAATGCCCTTCACATAAAATACTTTATGCACTTTGCCCTTAGCTTTTTTTTCTATTTTTCTTTTTTCCCTTAGCTTTTGATTTTTGTTGTTGTTGCCTATTGTTTTTGCATCTTAGTCAATTTCACATGTGATTAAAAACCTGTGGTCAAAATCTATCCTAGTGGTAAGGGCCAAATAAGACCTCATGTCTCACATAGTCAACAAAACATTCTTGCCGATCCACCTTAAACCAAGGTACGGAGCTGCATGGAGGAATATTGGGAGCTGCACCGGGTTTGGCCTCTGAGTGGCCCCGTCATTTGCTTCTATTAGAAAATAAGGGAATTCCCCCAAGAGACAGCCAAGGTCCTTTCTAGCTCTAAGTTTCTATGATGCTCCCTGATTTAATCAGAGTAATATCCCACCCGTGCACCCATCATCTTCCCTCTGAATTGACAAAAGTCAGCTTCAATGAAATGTACTCAAAACGAGCTTATAAAGACTACTTCTCCTTCAGTGAAAGTGTTTCCAGAGCCATGCAGAGTCATCAGAATTTTTATATCTAAAGAAAATTCTTAGGCCGGGCACTGTGGCACATGCCTATAATCCCAGCACTTTGGGAGTCCAAGGTGAGAGGATTGCCTAAGCCCACAGGTTCGAGGCCAGCCCAGGCAACTTGGTGAGACCTCATCTCTACAATAAATCAAAAAATTAGCTGGGTGTGGTGGCACATGCCTGTAGTTCTAGCTACTTGGAAGGCTGAAGCAGAAGGATCATCTGAGCCCAGCAGGTCAAGGCTGCAGTGGCCATGAGCATGCCACTGCCCAGCCTGGGTGACAGAGTGAGGCCAAGAGTGGTGGCGCGTGCCTGTAGTTCCAGCTAGTTGAGGTGGAAAGGTCGCCTGAGCCCAGCAGTTGGAGGCTGCAGTGGCTGTGACAGTGTCCCTGCACTCCCAGCCTGGGTGACAGAGTGAGACTCCAACTCAAAAAAAAAAAAAGAAAGAAAAGAAAATTCTTTACCCCTGTGGTTTCCCACATTATGAATTGACCCCGGTAAACCAACTTCTGTCCCTACTGCCTTGACAGTCTGACAAAATGGAACAGGAAAAGGGTAACGTCTAAGTTAAAAGAATCTAATACTTATTGAACATTTACTTTATGCCTGACACTGTGCTGTTTTGCTTTATTTGCAACATCACATATAATCATCGGTAATTCCAAGTGGATACTACTGTTGTCATTTTACAGATGGGAAGAACTGAGACTTCAGGGATATTGGCACTAGGAGTGACGGGCTTGGGTTTATTTGTACCGTGGTTTCTCAAGCCAGTGCTTTTACCCACACCATCATTCTTCTCCTCTTCAACTCATATGTGTTCCTGTCTATAGGAGCATTCAAAATCCAAATATAAATAATTTTTAAAATTTATTTGTATTTTGGGGACAGGGTCTTTCTATATTGCCCAGGTTGGTCTCAAACTCCTGGGCTTAAGTGATCCTCCTGCCTCAACCTCCCAAGTAGCTGGGGCATGCCGCCGTGCCCAACTAAATGATTTTTTAAGTAGTAACTACTTTAGAACTCCAAGAATTTGGATTATTAAGAATGCTTTAAATAGACTGGAACTTGCTTAGGGTGACAATTATTTAGTCAACCTCTTCACAGCCTTTGACAATGTTTCACTCTAAATCTAACCAAAAAATGTCATCAAGGAGAATATTTTGCTCAAACAGGGCACTTCTGTGCAAAACTCTTATTTAACTTTTGTCTAAGAGAACCAGTGGAAAAACATGCTAGTGAAACCACCTGCATAAGCAGGCTGATTTAGTCATTCACAAATAGGTATTGAGAGCCCACTGTAAATGGGTTATGTTCTGGGGAGACCACAGTGGTCAAGGCAAGACCCTACTCACGTGAAGACAGGCTAAACGAGTCTAAACTAGTACATCTCTCCAGGACCTGGAGCAGGCATGGTCGTCAGAATAAACATAGCTCCTAACTATGCTTTTAAGCCAGTAGGAACCAAACATTGCTTATTAAAAAAGAAAAGAAGCCGGGCTCGGTAGCTCAGCCTGTAATCCCACGCCTTGGGAGGCTGAGGTGAGTGGATTGCCTGAGCCAGCGGGTTCGTGACCCACCTGGGCAACTTGGTGAGACCTCATCTCTACAATAAATCAAAAAATTAGCCGGGTGTGGTAGCACACTTGTAGTTCCAGCTACTTGGAAGGCTGAGGTGGAAGGATCGCCGGAGCCCAACAGGTCGAGGCTGCGGTGGCCGGGAGCAGCCACTGCACTCCAGAGTGAGACTCCAACTCAAAAAAAAAGAAAAGAAAAGAAATGGGCAAGGAGCAGTGGCTCACACCTATAACCCTAGCACTTTGGGAGGCTGAGGCAGGAGGATTGCTTGAGCCCAGGAGTTGGAGACCAGCCTAGGCAATACAGGGCAGCAAGACCTTGTCTCTACATAAAAATCGAAAGATTAGCTGGGCATGGTAGTGTATGCCTGTAGTCCCAGCTACATGGGAAGGTCACCTAGCCCAGGAGGTCAAGGCTGCAATGAGCCGTGATCATGCAGCCTCATTGCCCAGTCTGGGCAACGGAGTAAGATCCTGACTCAAAAATATATATATATATTTAGAAGTGAGTATAGTCTACCTCCCAAAAACATTTATCCTTATGTACTATTTTGACCTTCCCAATTTTTTTAAAAAACACTAGCTGTCATCAGGTAGCCTGTTGGAAATCGGATGGAAAGCGCCATCTTTCAATTCAAATCTAGCAAAATACAGAAAGGCTTTAAAAGTCCCAGGAAGACAAATGAATTGCTCAAAAGAATGGAGGAGCTTTCCACTGAAGCTAGACCAACCCTCAGAAATTGTCCCAAAAGGCAAAGATCAAAAGAAAATGTCATGGCCGCTCTCCCACACTTGCCTTTCAACAATGATATACTATTTACATGGGGGTCTTTCCACAAGTTATCGTTTAGTCCTCACAAATACCTGGTAAGGTAGTCATTATTGTCCCCACTCTGTGGATGAGAAAGTGAGGAACAAAGACGTGTACATTGGTAGTTGGCAGCAGGTCAAGAACTTAGCACAGATCGAGCTGGACCTTGAACCCTGATCCTCTGATTTCCTGACTTCTGCTTCTCCACAGCTGCCTTGCTGATTTACAGTTGTGCATGACCAAACCCCAAAACACCCAAAATCAAGTTTCCTGTGGAAATGGTAGAGTCTTAAAGTGTTTAAGAATGGGTTACAAACACTAGGAGATGTTAAGAAGAAATGGGGACAATGGGTGTGTCTGTCCTTGTCTCCTAGTGGTAAGTTGCAGGGCAAGCAGACCGCAGGACTTGACGCCCCTGCAAGGTGATTTCCTTGGATTCCCTGGCCAGTTGGCTTCTCTAACGTTAATCTTGCAGCTTCCCCATTCAGTAGACAATGGAATATTACACACCCAGAAAGGAGAACAAAATTATAGACTTCACAGCAACTTGGATGGATTTAGAGTCTATCATACTCAGTGATCTGTGACAGAAACAAAGAACAGAGTGCCACATGTTCTCACTCATAAGTGGACCCTGAACATTTACCATAATAAAATAAGAAAGGGATTGGCAGTAGCGGGACACTGCCAGGGGAAGGAGGGGACACATAACATCAATAAGTGTACCTGATCCCAAACCAGACGAAGTGGGGAACAAAGGGAGGCCCGAACTTTATCTGTACAATGACCACTTGCATACCTAAATCAGAACTGTACCCCGCATCTTCAAAATAAAAACAATTAAAATAAAATAAAAAAGAAGGCACCATATAGCTGCCACACTCTAGCCCTCTATAGCCCTTGTCTATTTGAGATTATCTGTTTAATACCCATGTGAACATTCCTGATGCCTTGGGTCTGAATATTGTAAAAGTATAAACTCTTCTATCGGCAATGATTGTGGCTTATTTGTCTTTATCATCTTGGCACTTCGCATAGCACAGAACAGAAACTCATTAAAAGAAGGTTACATTAAAATCTGTGTGGGTTCGATGGTTTTGTGACTTCGAATACTCATGTCTATCCCTGTAATGACGTTTAGGTTGGAGAGACAATCGGCATTAGTGAAGAGATTATGGGTCTGACCATCTTGGCTGCTGGGACCTCTATCCCTGATCTTATCACCAGCGTCATAGTGGCCCGGAAGGGACTAGGGGACATGGCCGTGTCCAGCTCTGTTGGAAGCAACATTTTTGACATCACTGTTGGGTGAGTAGAGATAATCCTATAAAGGTACACACTGGCTCCATCACTGTCTTCATCTTAGATGCTGAAAAGACATGACCAGGATCTCTGAGCCCAAAACTAACCAATACCAGTGGCAAGTGAAGACAGAGTACCATTGAGTTTCAACAATGCTATTTTTCCATTTCAGAGAACTTAATGAAGTCACCCCAAGACAAGGAGAAACACATAACTGCATACAGAATGTTTTAGAAAATACTTAAGATAATTTCACCTTTTTTTTTTTTTGAGTTGGAGTCTCACTCTGTTGCCCAGGCTGGAGTGCAATGGCACAATCATGGCTACCACAGCCTTGACCTGCTGGGCTTAGGCGATCCTTCTGCCTCAGCCTTCCAGGTAACTGGGACTATAGGTGTGCGCCACCATGCCCAGCTAATTTTTTTATTTATTGTAGAGACGAGGTCTCACCAAGTTGCCCAGACTGTTCTCGAACCCCAGGGCTCAGGCAGTCCTCTTTCCTCTGCCTCCCAAAGTGCTGGATTAACAGGTGTGAGCCACCGCACCTGGCTAATTTCACTTATATAACAGCATTCAGGAAGGACTGAGATACTCTGATAGCTTCACAATATTTTTTTTTTTCTGTATTCTAATTCTGAAAGTCCCCACCAGCCTAAGATGAAATTTGAATTTGAAGGCAGATTGAGACAAACTTAGGCCTAGCACAAATATCCTGTCTCCTTCCATGGAAGGAAAGTGCTGGCAGTCAAGACATTATCATTTGTTTATCTGTGCCGGTGAAGATATTCCAGGTTTTTTGAAAGTCAGAAGATAAAATCTGTTCTTATCTTAAGCAAACTGGAGTTCTCAATATGAATAATCACTAAAGTGAGTCAGATCGGGAAGGGTACTGTTATCTCTACCTTTTTATTTAACTTGTCAAAAGTAACAGTAGATCTGAATGGTAGCCCCCTGAGAAAATGAGACATGAGATGTTATCAGATGTTCCCAGGAGAACTAGGCTCTTGACACTTGAGTCTGGAATCTCATGAAAATGCACTTACTTTCTCACTGAACATCTTGAATATTGTTCTCTATTTTTTCATGGCTTATTGTTTTTCTTACAATGTCTACCATGTGCACTGTACATTCATTTTTATCCAATTAAGTCACACAACAGCCCTAGGAAATATGCATCACCGTCCCTGCTTTTCAGATAGGAACACCGAAGCGCCCAGAGTTCACACAACTAGTAAATGAAATCACTGGAATTTGAGCAATTATCTGTGCTGTCACACGTGATGCTCTGAGCTTAGCTTCCACTGTGGGAACTACCTGTGAGCCCCCCAGCTGCCCTCTCCTCTGTAGTTCCTTCCTTCACTGGTCCCTTTCACTCAGCCCTCCCTACTTGTCTTCCTGGAAAACTGAGTTCTCTGATTCCCCTGGCCGGACTTGGGAACTCTTGCCCCCGTGGACTCTCTGCATGTCATCCTCTTGTCACGGTCATGTCTGCTCGCAAGACTGCGAACTCCCAAGAGCAGAACTCACCAAAGTCTAGCACGTTGCCATTCATTGGGAGTGACTTGACAAATGTTTGTGGAATGGATGGGTGGATGGATGTCTTCAAAGGTATATGTTTTCAAGGAAGTTGTCCCTACAATAAGCAGCGTTTCTCAGTTCTGCTGTCCACATATTTATAGTAGTTAGATTGACCAAGAAGGTCAATCTCTCGTAAAAAGGAAAAACAATGTTCTATAGTATAAAAAGAGAAAGTCCTATGAGCTGAGAAAAATTATGTGTTCAGTTTGACATATTTTTCATATTTCCGAAAAATAAACATAGGGAATTACAAAATGCTTTTTGTGCATTGTTCTTAAATTGTATACATCCATATATGTATACACACACACACACACACACACACACACACACACACACACCTCAAGTGAAAAAACTTTAAAAATTTTTCCTAATCTTCCTACCCAGAAACAACACTTCATTTTTCTATGTTCTCTTCCAAATATTTCACAAGCTTTTCTTGGTGAAATATTCAGTTTTGTCCTCTTGGAAGGTTTTTATTTTTCCATTTTAAAGCAGTATATGCCTGGCACAGAGAGGCATCTATTAATAAATTAGTAAAGCATATCAACCATTTTTCTAAGATTCCTCATGGCTCTCCTAACATTTTAGTTGGCTTCAAAACTTCTTCGTGTTGCTTTTCAATTCAACTATTATCCTTTAACAGGATTTTTTTTTTAATTTTGTGCTATTATGGGTGCTTTGATGAATACCTTTATGCAGAAAAACCTCCTCTTTTTTCTTCAAGCAGTATTAATGGATTAAATATTTTGAACATTTTAATGGCTGTCGATATATTTTGTACATTTCTTTTCCAAAAGAGTTTTTCCCAACAATTTACAATGTTGTTGGCAATATATTGAGTGACATCATTAACAATATATTAAGTTTTAAAGTTTCTCCATAGTCTTGCCAACGTTTTCTTTTCACTTCTAAAATTAACATATACTCACAGATTTAGAAAACACAAAGCACAAAAAAGACCAATGATAATCCAACACCATTTTAAAATTATGAATATTTTACATTATTGCAATTACATTATTTTGTGTATTTGTTTGAGTCAGGGTCTCACTCTGTCACCAAGGCTGGAGTGCAGTGACACAATCATGGCTCACCGCAGCCTCAGCCTCCTGGGCTCAGGCGATCCTTCTGCCTCAACCTCCCAAGTAGCTGGAACTACAGGTACACACCACCAAACCCAGCTAAATTCTTTATTTTGTTTAGAGACGAGGTCTTACTATGTTGCCCAGGCTGGTCTTGAACTCCTGGGCTCAAGCATTCCACTTCCCTTGGCTTCCCAAGGTGCTGGGATTACAGGCATGAGCCATCGCACCCAGCCCTACGTTGTTATTTGTGTGTATGTGTGTCTTTCATTTTTAATTTAGAATTATGGGTATCTTCCTGTATCATTTATATAACATTGCATTGACTTATTTGCTATTTAACTAGCCTCTATTATTAGAGATTATTAGAGAGCCCTAGTTTTTTACTACTCAAAATAACACTGTGATCATTTTTCTGAATTAAATTACATCTGCATTTTAAATTACTTTTATCAAAAAAATAATTTTTAGACTTGAACCCTAGCAATAGAATTGATAGACCACAATGTATGAAAAATGTCAGTTCATCCCCAAAGAGTTTTTTACAAACTATTTGTAGTGTTGTCAACCTCAGCTTCACCAGAATTGTGTGTGTGTGTGTGTGTGTGTGTGTGTGTGTGTGTCTGATTTAATAAGAATAAAGTAATTTTTTGGCCTTTTTCTTTATAAGAGATGAAAGAAGAGTTTCCCAGGACAAGACCCTATCAACGATTTTTTGGGGGGTCTTTTTTGAGTGGGCTCCGGCGATCCTTCCGCCTCAGCCTTCCAAGTAGCCAGAACCACAGGCGCGCACTACCACGCCTGGTTCATTTTTTATTTATTGTAGAGACGAGGTCTCGCCAAGTTGCCCGGGGTAGTCTCGAATGCACAGACTCAGGCCATCCATTCGCCTTGGCCTCCCAAAGTACTGGGATGATAGGCTGAGCCATCGAGCCCAGCCCAACGATGTTCTTTTTTTTAATTTATTTTTTTTTTTTGGCGGCTTAAGCAATATAGATTTATAATCTTATAGTTCTGCAAGTTGAACATGGATAGCATTCAGCAAAAATCGAGGTGTCATCAGGGCTTTATCTCTTTCTGGAAGTGTCAGCAGGGCTACTTTCATTTCAAGATGTGGGAGAATCTTTCTCTGCATTTCCGACCTTCTTGTGGTTGTTCCCATTCCTTGGCTCACAGCTCCCCTCCTCCACCCTTGAAGCTAGCAACCATCCCCGCTCTCAAGCGCTCCCCTTCCCTTTTCTGACTTGTCTTTGCTGACCCCAGGATGCCAGGGCTGCCCCCTGCTGCTGAGTTCTAGAGTGACACCTTGTTCCCAGATGCACAGGTGGAAATCTTTCCCAGAGGAGTCTGCCAAAGTTAGCGCCTCCCAACAGGACTCCACGTGGGCAAAGGCCTGTGCTGATCACCACAAGGCAGCACATCGACCCCTTCAGCTTGACCCAGGTTAACATACGCCTGCCTGTGCCAAGTCCTGGGATTTCAAAGATGCACAACGTGTGGGCTCTGCCTTCACAGAGACGCTCCACCAGGGGAGACGGATGAATAAACTCACCGCCCCTCTCACCCTCATTATTTCTTTCACAAGCTCTTTGCTTTCTCTTTGGAGAACTTGATGTTTCAAAAGAGTACCTCCTCTTCCACACCCTGAGCCCAGGCCAAAACTTAACCCTCCATAGCTATTTGCAGAAGGCTGATAGAGCTGAGTCATATCTCCTGAACCGCCATTCCATCATTAGGCTCTGTGGGCAGCACTGGCTGAATTTCACTGGGCACTCTGATGCCCACAACCCAGAGACAGGCGTCCTCAGTGAGTTCCTCTCCATAGACTTCTAGTCAATTCCTGTGGTGTACTTGGCAACCAGCTTCCCTGATGTCTTTCAGAATCGCCACTCTGGATAGGAAACAAAAGGTGTCATCAGCTTTTAAAAGCCAAATGGAAAGGGAGACAACGGACATGAAAATACATAATAATGTTTTTTTAAAAAAAACACATCACAAATGTAAGATACTGCCTCCCTCAAATCTTTCAGAAAGGCCATTTTTCCACCAGTCAGTTGTTAACATGTTTTCCAGAATAAACTTCAGTCTGCTATATTGGATCATGGCCCCCCACTCTCATCTTTTAATTTCACTTGCTTTTAGGTGGATAATTAAGCCATTGCTGTTCACTGTCTCCATTTCTTAAAAAATGTTCTCCATTTTCACACTCACTTCTTTTTTTTTTTCCCCCGAAGGAGCAGACATTATTATTTTGTTTTACTGATGAGAAAGCTGATGGTCAAACTGATAAAGAGATTAATCCAAGGTTATGACCCTATTCCTTGTACTGACCAAGGGAAAATTTCCCCTTCTCCCTCTGAAAGTTTGCTGAAAAATTAACAAAAGGCAGATTAATTGGAGAAAAGGCATACAAAAGTTGTTAAGGTGTACACAGGAGGCTCCAGAATGAAGACTCAAAGATACAGGAAAAATTCTCCATGGTTACGCTTAGGTTCAACAAAATATAATAGACAGGCACGCAGAAATATGATTGGGCAAAAAGCATCTGATCTGATACTAATAGCTGAGTAGGGACACCCAGCAAAGCCTGTCTGTCTAGATTCTTCTTGGCCTCTATGAGCAGCATTTTTTCCTCTCTGGAAGGGGGGGGGTGGCTTGTGACCTACAGTCAAACAAAATAAGTCAGATGCACACTCGTTTCTAGACCTTTTCTCCATTCGTCTTCTCCTCCCGTCACCCTGGGCAAATCCAACAGTTCACCTTTTTAGGGCCAACAGCAACATTTTCATCTCAACTGGGAAGAAAACAACAATTTCCAATCAAAGGCAGAAACCACCTATCGCAGTCCCGTCTTTGAGGCTGTCCCACCGTAGAGTAAATCCTCTCTGATCCCCGAAATCCACGGGGACACGCACGCCTTCCCTCCCAGATCAGGGGTCCCGGGAAGCGAGCGCGGGTCGTCTGCCTTCTTCTCGGCGCGTCTGACTCTCCCTGGTCTCCCCGCCCAGGCTCCCGCTGCCCTGGCTCCTGTTCACGGTCATCCACAGGTTCCAGCCCGTGGCCGTCAGCAGCAACGGCCTCTTCTGCGCCATCGTCCTCCTTTTCATCATGCTGCTGTTCGTCATCCTCTCCATCGCCCTCTGCAAGTGGCGGATGAACAAAGTGCTGGGCTTCATCATGTTCGGCCTCTACTTCGTGTTCCTGGTGGTCAGCGTCCTCCTGGAAGACAGAATCCTCACGTGCCCCGTCTCCATCTAGCGGGAAAAGCCATCTCTTGGACCCACAGCGTGGACGGTCCCTCCCCACTCTGGGCTCTGGGCTCCCCGGCCTCTTGGGGAGAGGCGGCCGGCGCCCCGCCCCGGGTGCCAAGTGGCCCTCCTTGGCGGATCCCACGAGGGATGGATTCGCACTGGGCCCATCCACGTAGCAGGCTGCTTCCACCCTGGCCTGCTGACAGGACTTCACGTAAGAGACCAAGTGAACCCTCACGACGGGGCCTCTCTCCATTCGCCACTGACAGGTACTCCTCGCTGGTCGGAGGTACATTCATTGACACGATGCAAACACGGACAGAGGCTAGCATATACCTACAAGATATACATATTATAAATATACGCACATGAACACACAAACCCTGCCTGTTCCTGTACGATAACTCTCCTTCCATACCGATAGATGAGTACATACCTGTAAATAAACACAAAGAAAGAAAAATTATATATATATATATATAAGTACAAATGCATCTTTTCAGGGACAGCACTAGTATATTTATGGTACCTATGTAAAGAGAGGCATCAACCTTCAGTCTGGGCTTTACCTCTTAAGTGCAAGAGGCGAACTAATGGAATCCGTAGACAAGAGTAGTATTGCTGTGACCTTCAGCCTACCTTGGACTTACTGGGCACCTGCCTGGTAGGGAGATCATTTCTGGTGAGGAGGGCTTGGTGGAGAGCCCTCCCAAAACATTCCCATGAGCCAGACTGGAAAGATTATCTGCCCACCCCCACTGAGGTACCCTGACCGAAACTCACAGTTACTTAGGGCAGAGGTAAAACCCAGACTGAGTGGACATTGGTTTGGGGACAGGGGGGTGGTAACCCGGATTGATTTTTTTGTTTTGTTTTGCTTTTCTTATATTGTCCCAGCATGCAAGTAGAAAATAATGACTACAAACCAAATTAGTGCTTTGTCTAGGATAGCAAGACTATCTAAACTGAACTGTATTTTTCTAACGCATGCCCCATTATCATCAAAAGCAGGGGGGTAGGTTTAGCCGTGATTGTCATTTAGACATATTTTGATGCTAAGGGCTCATATATAGTCAAAATGCCTGCCAAGAGAGCTTAGCTGAGTAATAAGAAACACCATTCAATAGAGGCGCTCAGTGGGACTTGCCCCCTAATGGGAATGTACGGGCATGGTTTTTTAAAGCATTTTCCAATGTAGTCATAAAGGGCTTTAGCATCTAAAGAAAACATTACTCCCAATAGAACTAAATTAACTCTGATCGATGCCACTTAGATCGAGGCAGCTTAGAGATGTTTGGAAAGGCATTTGCACACTCAGCACTCCCCAGGAAGATTTCTGAGTCCTAGGTCAAGTTGTGCCAGGACCAGGATTTGGTTGAAGCCCATGTGACATCTGTGTCTCTCCTTCCATCAGGACCTCATTTGGGATTCTTTCTAGTTTTTAGAGTACACTAAAGATTATACTTGACGGCTTCATTACACTGGTTTCCAGCCAGTCAACCCAATCTTTTGATTTCCTGATTCTGCTCACCATTACATAGAATATTTTCATTTCATACATTCAGCGCTCACAAGTTCTCAGGTCTAGGTCGGTAGAAAATAAAAACAGTGGGGGAGGGGGGAGGAGGGAGGAAGGGGATGGGCAAATGAAATTGATAAAAGAAATATGTAGAGCGCTTTCCATTTCTTCCAAGCATGATTTCCTTAAAATCAATTGAAAAAAGTGAGCAGAGGATGGCCCGTTGTTCTGTCCTCATCCTGTGTCTAAGCTGGGACACATTTCGTATGGGTATCTTCACCATATGCATTCTTGTCTGCAATCTATTGTCATTCGTGCCTGCTATGATCTTATTGTGAGCACATGCCTCCTCGCATAGGGAGACAGGATGCAGAACTCATAGCTGAATAAGAGGAAAACGGACCCGAAAGCCCCAAATAAGCTCAGTATTCCTTCCACAAAACCTCAGCTCACTTCTCAGAGCATGGCAATAACAGGGAGTGCCCATCCATGTTCTTCACCAGTGAGCAAAAGGCCCTTCAACGTGGAGGTCCCTGGGAAAACAAGAAATCAAGGGGGCTGCCGCCTCGGAGGCGAGACTTTCCGTCTCTCCAGCTTTGCTTTTTCAGATGTGTGAAAGAAACCTGCATCTCATTCATCAAGGGCAGGACTTTGTGTTGGGGCAAAAACTTGTGCTGGTTCCCTAGAGTGGAAAAGATTTAAGGAAGTGAACTTCCAGTTTATAAGCTCCGTTTGTTTTCCCTGTGAATTACTTGATGGGGGGAGGCGGGGCAAAGTTGGTTATTGTGTGAACTCTGTATTATTGATGAGTTTGTTGTTTGAAAGATTTAAATAGATGACTTTGACTCAGCTGCAGACAGACTGTGTAAAACAAGAAACAGTGAGGGAGATCCAGTGTCACCCTCTCCTTACTCCAAAACTTCCTGATCCCCCCCCACCCCAGCCCCAAACTCCTTCCCCTTCATTCCCAGCTCACAGTGAAGGCTGACCCAAGCAGCCATGGAGCACTTTACTAGCCTGGGAACTCCCCTTGATTGGGAGTGTTGTGGTCTTTAATGAAAAGTTGCATTTGAGAAGACAGCATTTCCAAGCCCGGTTCTCACCTCAGTCGTGTGCACTGAGCACGGCCTACGACAGCCTCGTTCCCTCGCTGAATGGTACACACACACCTTCCACTGCTTGCCCTGGCTTTCCCTTCCTGTATGTATCTGTGACTGTGCGGTTGTGTGTTGGGTGAGGGCCCATTCAGAGAGAAGCGTATAACACGCAACTGTGAATCTTAAAAACACTCAAACCATTCACTTAATTATAAGAAAGAACTTCCCACATCATGGTTTCCAGAGTAGGCTATCTCTTAACACCTTTCCTGCATGCCTGTGTATATACATATATAAATATAAATAGATATATCTTTATACCAGAGCTATATGTGTACATATAATACGACTTACATCATCACCCTCTGACCACCCTCTGACCCAATCACATTCAGGATTCAAAAGCAGGGAGTATCAAGTTTGCCAAAGCCAAGGAACAGAAAAGCATGCACACAAGCCAAAGGGGCCATTTCTCCCTGATCTCATAAGGCCGTTTGGTTCTGTGCACACATGCATACACACACACACACACACACACACACACACACGTACCATACGTTCCCACCCTAAGAATATCGATCTATAGCCTTAAGGAAATGGCCAGCCATATCCCTAATGCTGACATAGAGGCAGAGAACACACAAGAAAGCCAACGTTGAGACTGCAAATACTTTCTTTGCTTCTGTGGAGCAGGGTTTAAAATAATATCAAGAATTCAAGAGCCAACATTCGACTGCTCAATCTCAAATAAACGATTTGCACCCCAAGGGTTCCCTCTTCCCACAGCAAACCGACCAGGTCTTGCTTTCTGTCACCTCCCTAGTGCCCCTAGGCAGGCCCAGGACAGTAGAACCACTTGATTCAAACTGACAATCCCCAAATAGAAGCTTCTAAATTGCAACTGAGAATGTCCACGCCGTCTCCAGCTGCCCTCTGAACCTAACAGTTCCTGATAAATTGAAACTGGAGATTAGGTGGGGTGTTCATGCAGCTTCCCAGGACCTAAACTGAGTCGGGCAGTGACAGATCAAGAAAGCCAAGCACACGTGCAGGGACTAAGGATAGGGTGGTTTATCCACTTGTCATATCCAGCAGAATCCCCTACAGCCTTGCCCAGAAGATTATAAAAACTGTGTCATCTTCAGGAAAAATGCTTTGTAAGGATTCTAACAGGTGTCACCTGACAGGAGCCATTATAATTTATTTTACGGGGAGGACATGAATCAGGTGGTTTGGAGCCCTCTCAGCAAAACACAGCTGCTTTGCTGATTAGACATTTGATGATGTTAATGTCCATCCATTCCTGGGCAGGGAGAGAGTTGGCAAACACCCCACCATTGCTCATAGCTTCTAAATGCCTCTGTAACAGTGAAATAGGAGATGAGCTATAAAGGAAGCTCGTCCCTGGACCACCTTCACAGGAAGTTGACCAAGTACATGACCCCTGATAGAGCTGCTGGCCAGAGAGAGTGGGAGAAGATGGAACTTGAGTCCGGTGCTCTGCGGAAATGACCGCATTGGACCATCTGATGTGGGTCTGATAGCTTGTCTTGGGGCAAGCATTTCAGAAAATGTCAGTGTGCTTTCTTCCCCACTTCTACCAAACACACCTCCCCCCAAGATGGGGTGCTTCCTTGCTCTGGATAGACTGTTACTCCAGTAAGTAAGTGGCTATGTTATAGGTGGCAGCTCTGGTCCAGAAGAAATAAAGTGGAGTTGCTCTCAGGGTGATTTCTGGGGAAAACAACTGTCCCCTGAAAGCATGCAGAGAAGTCCAGTAAGGCTCCTTCCTGCTAAGCCAGATCCTACCTAACCATCTGGTTTAATACTCTTAAAGAAACATCCTCAACCTCTATACTTTCTTCAACAATATTGACAAGGTAAGGCCTTGTCATTAAAAGAGAGTTAGTGGGGGGAAGAAAATAGAAGAATAAGGAAAAGGGAAGAAAGGAGAAATTAATTTACTCTTACTAGGATTCCCAGGAAATCAAATGTCACATTGAAATATATCCCTATGTAGTTTTAAATGGTTACAAATATCACACTATTTTAATCAATTACAAGAGCCCATGCATAATCTTAGATTTTTAAAAAAATACCCTTCTCAAGAAGGCCTTGGGAAAGAAAGGTAACCATGCCCTGCTCCACTGTCTGTTTAAGGCTAGCTTCCTGCCTCTATCTTTGTTTCATTTTAATCTTGCAGCTTCATATTTTCTGAAATATATAGCAAACCGGAAAAGCAATAAAGGAAATACTCACAGCCAGCTCAACTCCATTACTTATGAGTACACCATGGCAATATTTCTTTCACTTCACCAGGAGCTTGGGACCTGCACAGGCTGGGGTACGTAATCACCAGGCACAAGTCGACGTCTCTAGACATCATAGGCGCACTCATGTTTGTTCTGGAAGGAACGTGTTTTCCACATAGACTCTCCAGCCCCCAGCCAATGCGTGCACTGGCGTTTTGCATGCCTTCCTCATGCATGGGGAATCAGCCTTGCTCAGAACCACCCAGATACCACAGAGGTCCTAAATCTGGCTGAGGACAGTTTTCTTAAGAGTAAGAAAGCCACAAAGGACAAGCGAATCCACCAGTCAGCCTGCTTTTGGCAGACAAAAATGACCCTGCAATTATGACCGGATCGGCAACTATGTTCAAATCCGTGTATAAACAGGGACTGAATGGAGCACCGTGTTATCTAAGCCAAAGCACTTTTACTAAATGATTCACTGACAGATTAGAAAACCTAACTGAGTTTTTTTTGTAAATAGATGAATACCTAAGTTGAAAGAATACCATGGAGTTTGCATAGGCTCCCACCAAAGATTTAATTCCATTAAAAGTCTTGTTCAGCCTATCACCCTAATCCAAAGGACAACCCTCTTATGAGAAAGGGACCCCAGCATACATGTTGCTGGTGTAACCAAGTTCAATGTCTAAGAAACATCAACATCAAAAAAAGTCTCCCTCCATGTTAATTCAATTCCCTCAAATTGATGACTTAACCTATTTTTTTTTTTTTTTTTTTTTTTGCCTTTTTGGAAGAAAGTAACTGCATCTGGGCAGTCTTCATTCTTTACCCCTGACATAGCTGGAAGTCCCTACTGTGTGACCCTTGACCTATTTTCATCAAAAGTATCTTTATGTTTTTATTTCTGAGTCTTTTTTAAACCCTCACTGATTTTTACCCTCCTATGCCTTTAAAAATGCTTTATACGGTTCTTCAATGATGGAACCTTATGACTAATCATGACACAAGAGTAGGGTCTTGAACAGTGCTGAATTACACTGGGTACAGCATTCACAGGAGGCCCTGGCAAGGTCAAGTGCCCTGTTTTCAAGGTCATAATCCCACACTCACAAAGAACTCAGAATGGGGGAGACACCACTTGAGATCATTTGAAAACTCTGGGCCTGCACTTGCCTGTATATTGATTCTCCAAGATTCACCAATAATGTTTTTATTTTAAATAGCAAATCGGGGACATGGTTGGAGCTCCACTTACCAACCGGTGCTGCGGTATGTTTACTTCCTTTCGTGTGGCAAGTTGGACGGGATTTGTAAAGTTGCCGATTGGTGTCCTGGCCTAGGATGACAGGCTAGGTTCACCAAAAGGAGGAGAACTTGCTCCTGTAGGTTGCATATTCCTTCATAATGGATCCGTCGGTAACTAGGGCCTTGGGGACTAATGGTTCTCTGAAACACTCAGCTAACCAAAAGTACTAACCTTTTAAATCATGTCACCAAAAACAGGAAAGAAAGTGAAAGAAGTCTGAAATCCTGAATAAAATCTAAATTTGAAGGATGAAATGACATACACGAATTAAGGGTAGATAACTTCTTGCCATTTAATTAAATGAATCTCCAGTTCTTCTCATCAGGATAAAACTGAAGGACAATGGATGCCTTTTGGGTTTTTTTAATTTTTTTAATATTGCACTTTATAGTACTTCATAAGAGACAATTGTCTTAATTAAAGCCATAAAATACCAATAATACATATATTCAGGGCTTCTGAATATAGTCAATCAATAAGCAGTCCACGAGTCATTCTTGTTCTGTATTGTTTGTTGTAAATTGGAGTTTATCTGTTCTATTTTTTATTACCTACAATTATCGTTCTAGGCAATCCTAATCTACTTACAAATTTTACATGTGTACTTTAATAAAACTGATTGAAAATCAGAGAAGTTATTCATTTCACAAACTCATTCTTCATTTTCAAAATAGCTTATTACACTGTTTCTTTAAATAGCAAGTTAGGAAGCTCCATCGAAATTATTTTAAAATTAGAAATTAACTGTTTTTCAAGAATCCATTTGTTGTGTAAAGCAAGGTTCACCCATGTAGAGAGTGAAATGTATAATTAGCAAATGTATATCTGGGTAATGTAGGCTGTGTTTGAGTTTTTATATAAATAATAGGATGGGTCTAAGAAGTTCCCTTATAAAAATGGTGAATAAGATACACAATTTACCAATAATTTCTTGTGCCCAAATTATTAACCTTCCTTGGGCGGACATGCAAAACGGCAGACTTCATAATGCATTGATGGTTTTCCAACCTGTCTGTTAAAATACACAACTTCTGGCCTAAAAAGGTAGACTGTTTACACACATATATACACAGGTGTTCCCACAAGTAAAAATGTTAATATTTTACTACATCACAACTTTTTATATAATTTAATTGAAAGCTAAAATAATGACTAAAAGGCACTTAATGGCCTACCACAAGCAGATACCTAAATTATCTCTGTAGAATAAACACAAATATGAAATTGGACAGCTCCATCAATTTTATACTTTAAATGGCCAGTTTGCCCTAAAGAAAGGGTGTCTGGACCGAGAGTCAGTGATATCCCCCTGTTGGAGGCTGTGTTGTGGTCTGAAGGGTCCCTCCAAAGGGCAGAGGCTCTCCAAGTGGAAGAGGGAGGCTCATTACCATATTGCCCTGTGGAGCCCCACACACAAAGGCCATATATATTCTCTGAATCTAGTCTTGATGCTTCTGCTCGAGTCTGAAAAAACTCCAGAAGCAAAAATTTCCATCTTCAAGCAATCCGCAGACCCAGAGCCATCAAAAATAAGAATAGCAAAAGTTACCTTCCTGGTTTAACGAAGTTGCTGCTTGCTCTAAAAGAAAGATAAATTATACTTTTATACTTTGTGTATGGTCAAAACAGAGAAAACGTCATCAACATTGTCTCCAACAAAGACAGTTGCTCTTTGACACGTAAGCTGTCTTTTGGACAGGGAATGTTAAAAATATCAGAATGCCATTTTTTATAAAGGATCTTCCTAGGGATAGACATGGTCTCATGCTTCCTCTGTTTGCCTCCATTTTAAAGAAGCGTTTTAACCCCTATCTTTACCCTACAAAAACCCAACGGATGTACTTCCAAATGATTTTTGTCATTTTGTGTGTTTTGTGTTTCTTATGAGCAATTCCCACTGGATGATGAGATATATGGCGATACTGTGTCAGTTTCTTCTCTGTGAATATGTCTGTGCATAGACTGGAAGCTGTATTTATTTGTACATAGGCTGTTTAGAGTATGTTCTTCTGTCTGTCACATGGACTTCGCTCTGATAAAGGGTGTTTCCTCATGTTTCATTGTCCACACCTTTGTGCTTCTAATACTGATAATCAATTCATAGAATATCACTTCATGTAACTAAGTCTCCTCAGTGTGAAAAATAATAGTAATAAAATTATTGACTCAAAGGAAGTTCTGGTTTGTTTTTGGAGTAATCCTTACCTGCAACAACTCAGGACACTCAGGGTCTCAAGGAATACGTTATACAGTCATGGAAGGGGACAGTGGAACACGCAGGAGTTCCTATTAATCACACAGATGCTTCTCAGTTTACAGTGGGGTATGTCCTGAGGAACTCAATTGTAAGTTAAAATAATGTCAAGTAGAAAATGCACTTAATACCCCTAACCTACATCATAGCTTAGCCTAACCTACTGTAAACGTGCACAGAACACCTAATTAGCCTACTTGGACAAAACGATCTAACACAAAGCCTGTTTTCTAATAAAGTGTGAATATCTCATGTAATTTATTAATGTTCTTAACATGTATGTCTTTCAAACCATCATAGAGTTGAAAAATCCTAAGTTGAATGAACCATCAAAAGTTAGGGACTATAGGCCGGGCACAGTGGCTCAAGCCTGTCATCCCAGTACTTTGGGAGACTGAGGTGAGGGGATTGCCTGAGCCCACGGGTTCAAGACCAGCCTGGGCAACTTGACGAGACCTCATCTCTACAATAAATCGAAAAATTAGCCGGGCGTGGTAGCTCACGCCTATAGTTCTGGTTACTTGGAAGGCTAAGGTGGAAGGATCACCTGAGCCCAGCAGGTCGACGTTGGGGTGGCCGTGAGCATGCCACTGCACTCCAGCCTAGGCGACAGAGTGAGACTCCAATAACAAGTTAGGGATTGTCTATAACTACCATTTACTGAGTGCTCATGAATGTTATTTGGGAACCTTGTGCACTGAAAGGACTGCTCCAAAGAAACCGGATGTTCATCCATTAAATACATTGAAAGTGTAAATTCAAAAGACTAGTGTTGCCTAAGCCTTTAAGTTCAACTTAAAAGTCTTGTTAGAAATCTAACATTTGATATAAAAGAAAGAATTCGTGATCACTTTTTTATTTGACTACCTCAATTAGCTGGTATGTTTAAAAGATTAAATTCTAAATAATTGGCCAGGCACATGAGTCTCACCTGTAATCCCAACACTTGCAGGCCAAGGCATGAGGATTGCTTGAGCCCAGGAGATCGAGACCAGCCTGGACAACACAGCAAGACCTTGTCTCTACAAAATAATCACACACAAAAATTAGCCAGGCATGGGGCACACCTGTAGTCCCAGCTACTCAGGAAGCTGAAGCAGGAGGATCACCTGAGCCCAGGAGATCGAGGCTGTGGTAAGCCATGATGCTACCACAGCACTTCAGCCTGAACAGAGCGAGACTTCCAACTCTAAAAATAGGTAATATATTTACCATATATATATATATGTATGTATATACATATACACACAAACACACACACAAATACATGGAGAAATGTGATGAGTGAAAAACAAGTGAACTCCATTATTTGTAAACTGGTTTAGAGATTAACATATGTGCATGTATATATATTATAAACTGAACAGTGGTCACCTCTGTAATGAAATCATAATGACTTTAATTTGTATTCTAAAATTTTTATAAGAAATATTTTACTTTAGCT
The DNA here is from genome assembly GCA_963574415.1 of Tarsius wallacei. Taxonomy (NCBI): domain Eukaryota; kingdom Metazoa; phylum Chordata; class Mammalia; order Primates; family Tarsiidae; genus Tarsius; species Tarsius wallacei. Next base: position 11,454 of record CAUYQG010152203.1, on the reverse strand, counting down.
TTTTAAAACCATGTTTTAAAACATTGGTTTTTATCTCTAAAGATGAGTACTTAGGAAATTCCAAAGTCAAGAGGAAAAAAAAAGACAATGAGTGAAGGGAAGTGGGGGAGGGAAAGAAGGAAGGAAGGAAACTGGGCACAGTGACTCACACCCGTAATCCCAGAACTTAGGAAAACCAAAGTGAGAAAAGGGTTTGAGGCCAGAAGTTGGAGACAACTTGAGCAACACAACAAGAAGACACTGTCTGCAAATTATATTTTAAAAAATAATAAAATAAGCTGAGTTTGGTGGTGGGCTACTGTAGTCATAGCTACTTGGGAGGCTGAAGTAGGAGGATCATTTGAGCCCCAAAATTAGAGACTGCAGTGAGCTATAACATTACTGCACTCCTGGGTGACAGAGTAAGACCTTGCTTCTAAGAATGAGACAGAAAAAAACATTGGTTTTGTAACTATGTCTAGTTTTGACTTCTGGCTCTACCCAAGGAGTGATTTTATTTTATTTCATTTCATTTACTTTTATTTTTTGAATCGGGGTCTCACTCTGTCACCCAGGCTGGAGCACAGTGGCACACTCACAGCTCACCACAGCCTCGACCTGGTCTTGGGCAGTCCTTCCACCTTAGCCTGCCAAGTAGCTGGGACTAGAGGTGCGCAATCACCGTGCCCAGCTAAAATTTTTTTTTTTAGTTTTTCTGTAGAGACGAGGTCTCACTATGTTACCCAGGCTCGTCTTGAACCCTTGGGCTCAAGCAATCTTCCCTCCTCGGCTTCCCAAAGTGCTGAGATTATAGGCATGAACCACCACGCCTGACTGGAAGGTTTGTATTTAATCTCAGTTTTATTCTTGTTAGTATTCTTATGTGTACTTATTAGAAAAAATAAATAAAGCTGGTTTTTAGTGGGTTTTCAACAAGTTTATTTTTCTTTTGGAGGTGGAATAGAATAGAAAAACCTATCTTTTTGTGCTTGGTTTCTTATATCTCTTCATCAAACCTGTTGCCAACTGAGAAAGTAAAATTAACAGTAAAGATTCTGTGTATTTTCAAGAGTAGTGGAAGATGGAGAGATCAGTGTTAGAGTTAAATCTTCAATCAAGAGTTATTGTCTACATCTAGAATAATAATTTTATTAACTAGAGTAGTCTGGGTTACTCTCCAGCCTAATTTGTTTCTATTAAGTAGCTGTTTTAGGCAGTGTTAAGGAAACATTTTTCTTTTTGAAAGGAGCATTTTTCATACATTAAATCAGCTTTTCTTGGATGTCATAGTCTTTTCTAATCAATGAATGTACCTACAAAATTCACTGTGAAGTTGTACATTGTCATTTCCTGGAATAAATTATAGGAAAAGACATAGTTGAGAAAAGTTTGCCAAATTTTAATAATGAAACAATATGTCTAGGACTTGGATCCCATTTTATTCCTATCTCTTTTGACAGATTTATGGACATAAAGAGCAAACAAGTTTTCAAAATATACTTGACTAATTAAGCCACACATTCGTAATAGCCTCATTGCTTTTCAACTTAATGTAAATTAGTTTTTCTATTCTATGTGAATATTTCTATTTAGAATGTCATTTTTGTATTAACTTCTTTTAAAAAGTCCCAAAATGTTTACTTCTGTGTACCCCAAAGTAAAGCTTTATATTTACAGAGATAATGAAAATATAAGCCTTTAGTTTTAACATCAAGGAAGGGTTACGAGAACATTGGAAATTACTATAGGACCAAGAGGAGAGATAACTTAATAATAGGTGTTTGAAGCTGATTGTAAAAACATTTTCAGTGGGACAGACAATAAAGTCATCCTGAACCATTTAGTCTGAGAGGCATTTCATACAAATACCTTTGGGATTAGACTAATTGAAACCATGACTTGAATTGCTATCATCCTTGAGCTACTGAATAAGGGACTTGTGTTATTGATGTTGTTGGTTGACTCAAGTCGCATGATGTTTTATTTTCTGTGTTGCTTGGGTAGATATATAACTTCTGATCATTCTGCTAATATTTCTGGAAGCTATTTTTTGTAAGGTTCTGTGATCATTACATATTAATCAAATTTATTTCTCTATGTCCCTTTTAGATCTGTCCCATTCTATGAGTAATAGTATCACCTTATTTTTACCAAGTATAAGTGAGATTCTCTATTTATTTGGGGAAGTAGGGGGTGGGGGGGTAAGAGACTATAAGCATGTGGTGCAAAATCCAAAAATTAGGAAAATGGACTAATCCTGTTTCAACATGTAAAGAACTTGTTTCCCACCCTCATAAGAAAAAAGTTGAACAAACAAAAATCAATGGCTCTCCTCAGATCCATCAGAGAATTAAGATCATAGGACAAACCATCACCCTGAAAACAGTAGAGACCGATGAATACAGAGAATATGGATCAACGTACCTGAAGTGTTGGTGGGAATACCTAAACAGTAACTTTGATGAATTACTAGAGGCTGTGTTAACTACCTTGAGAATTAAAAACTGAGGGATCTTTCCATTCATCCAGTCTCCTTTGGTAGAGGACCATATGCAGTTCAAAATGACATATTTCTGAAGCCTCACTTTCACAAGAAGTGGCAGTGGATCTTCAGCTGGCTCAGAAAATCTATAGACATTGGGCTCAGCAAGCAAAAGCATACACCATTGCCTAGCAGCCCATAGTAAGACGTCCCACAGCGAGGTGTAACACAAACTAGCAGAGGCCTCAACTTGCAAGAGTTAAGGTAACAAACTGGCAGAGGCCTCAGCTTGCAAGAATTAAGGTGACAGTAGTCATTAAGTGCCCCAGATCTTTGGTATCTGTGGATCCCAGGAGACAGAACAAATCTACCGAGTCCTTAAAGGCCGATCAACATCCAGTAGCTGAAGGAGTACCACTTCAAGCTCATCCTATTCTCCAGGAAGCCTTTGACCCCCAAGAAAGAAGATACTGCTGAACTCAAATTGGCCACCCAGCTGACAGGACTAGTAATACACATGCGGAATGTCTGCAAGGAGAAAGTCAAGATAATCTGAGAAGAACATCAAGGCATTCACCAACATCCACATGGCCTGTCCCAATGCTCAGCTTTTTGGCATCTAAGCAAAAAGGGCCAAGGAAACTTAAGAACAGAATGCTAAAAAAAAAAACCCAAACACTATTTATTGTAATAAATTAGTAATAGAAATAGACTCCTAGCCTTTCTTCCACACACACACTTTCACACTTCCCCGGGGAAACTGGGAGCCTCGCCAGGTTCTCACAGTGAAGATCAGAGAACACTCCCTTCATGATTGACCAAGGACTAGAGAAATTTTTGAAATTAATCCAGGACAATCTCCATAACAAAGATCTATCCAACAAGAGGAAAACTTCATTGCATTATCAGTATTGGGGAAAGGAAAATTATCCAGTTCCAATCCTTTCTAGCTTTCAAGGTTCATATAAGGGTAAAAAAAAGGCTGAGAAGCACTTGTAAAGGTTACAGCTCAGGGGCTCAGAGCACAGGTCCCCTAAATGAGTGGTCATCACTGCTGATTTTGTGAATATTAAAAGAATAATAAATAAACATTCTAAACAATTATTTGATAACTGAGGTGAAATGCTCTTTTTTTTTTTTTTAAGTCAGAGTCTCACTCTGTCACCCAGACTGGGATGCAGTGGCATGCTTTTGATCACTGCAACCTTGGCCTGCTGGGCTCAGGCAATCCTTCCGCCTCAGCCTTCCAAGTAGCTGTAACTACAGGTACCATGCCTGGCTGATTTTTTTATTTATTGTAGAGACGAGGTCTTGCCAAACTGCCCAGGCTGGTCTTGAACCCCTGGGCTCAGGCAATCCTCTTGCCTCCACCTCCCAAAGTGGTAGGATTACAGGCATGAGCCACCATGCCCAGAGTACCTATGTCTTGAAAGACAAACTATGAAAATCCACTTAAAGAGAAAAAGATAATCTGCATAGGTCTATATCTATTAGAGAAATTGATTAGTAATAACCTTCCAAAAAAGCACCAGTTTCACTGGTGAATTCTTCCAAACATTTAAGAGAGAAATGATACAAACTTTATAATCTCTTCCAGAAAAATAAAAACAGGAATTTTTGCTTTCTATCATTCTATGAGGCCAGCTTTACCCAAATATCAAAACCAGACAAGAATGGAAAGTTACAGACAGATATTTCTCATGTACATAGATGCAAAAATCCTCAACAAAGTATTAGCAAATTAAATAAAAATGTATAAAATGTGATTTAATGGATAAATTGTTGCATTCATACAATAGAATATAATTCAGTGCTAAAAATAAATGAGCTATGAAGTCATGAAAGGAGGAAACTTAAATGCATATTGCTAAATAAAAATTAAAAAGCTAGTCTGAAAAGGCTACATACAGATAATTTCAATTATATCACATTCTGGAACATTGAAAACTAGCAACAGTTGAAACATGTTTGGGAGGAGGGTGAATAAGTGAAGCATAGAGGATTTTTTAGGGCCATGAACCTGTTTTGTATGATACTGTAAGGTGGGTAATATGTAAAAATCTATAGAACTGTGCAACACAAAATGAACTTTAATGTACACTGTGGAATATGACTAATGTATCTATACTGCTTAATAAATATACCAAACTACTAAGACAAGACCTAAACAGATACCTCCCCAAAGAAGATACACAGATGGCAAAATATGAAAAGATGCCAAACATCAAATATTATTAGGGGATTGCAAATTAATGCAGTGAGATACTATTACACACCTAATAAAATCCAAAACACAGCCAAACTAAAGGACGGAAAAGACATGGAGCAAAAGAACAGTCACTCATTGCTAGTGGGAATAAAAATTTATTTTGCACAGTCACTTTGGAAGACAATTCGGCAGTTCTTACAAAGCAACATACTCTTTACCACACAATTCAGCGATTGTGCTACAGAAAGTCCCCTTCATATGAACTTTCAAGTTGTGAACTTTCAAAGATGTGAACGTGCATTCACCTGTCCAATCATGTAAGTTAGTTCACATGTCTGGCATACATTGTCACATGCATGCATCTTCTACAAGTGGTTGTGCTTTTGTGTACTTTACAGTACTGCATAGAGCACAGTAGTACAGTATCTTTATTTCAAGGCCAGGATGTCTGGAAGCAGGTGTAAAAGCAGTAGTGATGTAGCTGGTACTGCTAAGATGTGCCAAGCGATAACAATGGAAACAAAAGTGAAAATAAGAGAGTGGTGCGAGGCAACAAGATGGTTGATGTTACTTGTTCTTGTAACACGAGTTGTTCTTATAACATGAGTTATTCAACCATCAGCATGAATCTTTTTTTTTATTTTTTATTTTTTTGAGTTGGAGTCTCACTCTGTCACCCAGGCTGGAGTGCAGTGGCATGTTCACGGCCATTGCAGCCTCGACCTGCTAGGCTCAGGCATTCCTTCCACCTCAGCCTTCCAAGTAGCTGGAACTACAGGTGCTCACCACCACGCCCAGCTAATTTTTTGACTTATTGTAGAGACGAGGTCTCACCAAGTTGCCCAGGCTGATCTCGAACCATCAGCCTCCTAAAGTGCTGGGATTACAGGCTTGAGCCACCACACCCAGCATCGGCATGATTCTAAAGAACAAAGACAAGGTCATGGAACAGGTGTATCAATGATGTCAGCAAAAATATCAAAGCAGCATGGAAAAGTGATGGAGGCAATGGAGGAACTTCCCAATGTGTGTGGATACAGGATGAGTGTCAGCGTCAGGTTCTGCTCAGCTTAATGTTGATTCAAGAGAAAGCTAAAAGCCTTTATGAAGACTTAAGGAAATATGGCAAAGAATTAGAGGGTACATCTTTTAATTGCCAGTCATGACTGGTTTCATTGGTTCAAAGCTAGAGCCAGTCTTCACAATGTAAAAGTAAGTGGTGAGGCAGTGAGTGTGGATACAGTAGCTGCCTGGGAATTTCCTGAAATGCTTCAAGAAATTATTGAAGAAGGCACACATTTAACCGAGTTTTTTGTTGTTTTTTTTTTACTGTGGATGAGACAGTATTGTACTGGAAGAGACTGTCAAACCAAAGTTACATAAATAAGGAGGAAAAGTTGATGTCAGGCTATAAAGCAGCAAAGGATAGGCTAACTCTGTTGTTTGGTGGCAATGCTTCTGGCAATATGAAGCTGAAACCTCTCTTAGTTTATCATTCAGAAAACCCAAGAGCCCTTAACAATATAGCCAAGGGCTTTCTTCCTGTTGTGTGGACGAGTAACTCCAAAGCCTGGGTTACACAGGCCATGCTCCAGGACACCCCCATTCATGGACGACTTTCACCCCAACATCAAAGTAATGCACCTACCACTGAATACTACATTGCGCATCCAACCTATGGACCAGGGAGTTATACCGACTTTCAAGAAATATTATTTATATCACCTACTTTTCTTCAGGCAATAAAGGCAAGTGATGAATCAGGAACAATCTTGCAATAATTTTGGAAGGACAGTAACATTTATAAGGCCATACAAAAAATTAACTTTGCTTGGCATGAGGTTACAGCTGTCACCATGATTGGGGTTTGGAAGAACTTTTGCCCGCAGGTTGTTCACAATTTTTGTGGATTTGAGAAGGTGGATGGGGAGTCCAAAGGGTTTTTCAGCAACCTAGTGGCCCTCAGCCACTCAGAAGCTGGAGCTAGGTCTGCAAGAGGACAACTTCATTGAATTCCTCACTGTGCAACATGATGGGCTTACTAATGAAGACCTGATGGAATTCGAGGCCCAGAGAAAGATGAAGAGAGACAAGAGGGATAAGTAAGTGAAGAACCAAAGAGATTCATAATGCAAAACATGGCAAGGGAATTTTCTTTATTTAAGGAGGCACTGTTCATTTTTGAGGCACAGGACCCAAACGTAGAATGGTACACAAAGTTTGCAGCAGCTGTTCAGAATGCAATCCAGTGTTCCATGTCATCCATTGTGAGAAAAACAAACAAAACCACTACCCAGACATCACTGAATCAGTTTTTCTTCTTTTGAGTTGGAGTCTCACTCTGTTGCCCAGGTTGGAGTGCAGTGGCATGCTTTGGCCACCGCGGCCTCGGCCTGTTGGGCTCAGATGATCCTTCTGTCTCAGCCTTCCAAGTAGCTGGAACTACAGACACACACTACCACGTCCAGTTTATTTTTTGATTTATTATAGAGACGAGGTCTCGCCCAGTTGCCCAGGCTGGTCTCAAACCCCTGGGCTCAGGCATTCCTCTTGCCTTGGCCTCCCAAAGTGCTGGGATTACAGACTTGAATTAGTTTTTCAAGAGAGTAGACAGAATTAAATACAGCAATGAACCAGGACCTGTGCCGTCAACATCAGGCCTGAATGAAATTGCAGCTTGCCCTCTGTCTCTTATTGCTCTGGATCCTTCAGCTCAACCGTCTCCCACCTCCTTCTCCAGTCAGTAACTCTTCTTGCCTGTTCACTCAATGCCAGCCCTTGTATGCCAGCTGTAGCACTGTATTACTGAACTTTTCGAGGTACTGTACTGTAAGATTTAAAATGTTTTATCTTTTGTGTTTGTTTTTTATGTATTATTTGGATGAAAAGTATTATAAACCTGCTACAGTACAGTACTGTACAGTCGATTGTGTTAGTTGGGTACCTTGGCTAACTTTGTTGAACTTACAAACGTGCTCTCGGAAAAGAACATGTTTGTATACAGTGGACTTACCATAATCCAAGATACAAATAATAGGGGTGCCAGGGGACAGAGGGGATATACGGAACTTTATCTGCTCAGTTCTTTGATCTAAAACTACTAAAAAATGTTTAAGTGTATTATTTTTTAATATAATACAGAAAAAGTTTACGTGGTCACAGTTAGTTCTCCTTTCATCCCTCTCTCATCTTTCTAGTTCTCTTCCACAGAATCTTGACTTTTTGAGCAGTTTCTTTGAATTAATATATCATGAAAGAGATATGCAATACATACACGTGCATACTCATATTTTTTGGTGGACTGCAGAAGTTAACACAATATTTCTCACCTTTAGCTGTGACAAAAGCATTGCAATTAATAAGATCCTTATACAGATGTCATTTCAAGTAGGATTACTTGGTCAAAGTGTCTGTACCGTTTTAAATGTCCCAGTGGCAGTGTTTGTTTCTCCACATCCTTATTCTATTGTAATCCAACTTTTTCAACCATTATGGTATTAACATATTTTTCATGACTGCCATATTTGTAAAAACTATTTTATTTTCTGTAAACTGCTTTATCCCTGTTAATTTTTCTTGTGATTATTCATCTTTTTCTTAGTCAACTGCCAATGATCTCTAGTTAAGTACATTTTTTATTTGTTGGTGATAAAAGTTGCAAATATGTTTTTCCTAATTAGCTGTCATCTGACTTTGTTTATGGCATATATTTTCCATGAAGAATTTTTTTTACTTGTAATTTTTTGATATTTCCTCATTTTTATTATTGTAGTTTGATAATATTTTAACATTTTATAGAGCTGATTTTGCCTCTTTTTATTTGAGAATTTTCCTGTATAGTTGCTCATTTATTTTTCCATGTTATTTATTTTAGAATCATCTTGTCTAGTTCAGGGAAAAAAAAATCCTGTTGACACATTTATTTGGATAATGTTAGGTTTATATGTTTTTAGATTACTTTAGAAAGAATTGACATCTCTATGATGTTATATGATCTTTTCTAGGCTGGGCTCAGTGGCTCAGCCTGTAATCCCAACACTTTGGAAGGCTGAGGTGAGTGGATTGCCTGAGTCCATGGGTTCGAGACCAGCCTGGGCAAATTGGCAAGACCTCATCTCTACGATAAAATTTAAAAATAGCCGGGCGTGGTAACGTGCCTCTGTAGTTTCAGCTACTCGGAAGACTGAGGCAGAAGGATCACTGGAGCCTGGAAGGTCGACGCTGGAGCGGCCATGAGCATGTGTGCCACTGCACTCCAACCTGGGCAAAGGAGTGAGACTCCAACTCAAAAAACAAGCAAACAAAAAACATGGCATGCCTTTCCATATATTCAAGTCTTCTTTTATGACCTTTAATAATACTTTATATGTACATCATTTTTATATTATTAAAATTTAACTTTTTTGTCATCTTTTTAATTATATTTTCTAATTTAAAAATATATAAATATACATGGAAGCTATTGATTTCTAGAAAGTTTGTATTTTGCACACAAACCATTACTGAATTTACCTGAAAGAATCCGAGAATTGCTAAAAACTACTATAAATAATAAATCATTTATAATATCTGTGAGAAAAATTTACGTACTCATTTCCAGATTTTAAATAACCTATATGTCTTATCCAGATATTATTATTATTATGGTATAAAATGAATTTTTTGTTTATTCCTGGCCTTGGTGGAAGTAATTCTAGTATTTTTCTGCTATGTAAGATGCTAATTTTTGGTTTTAAATATACATGTTTTAGGATGGGCACGGTGGCTAAAGCCTGTAATCCCAGCACTTTGGGAGGCTAGGTGAGAGGATTTTCTGAGTCCAGTGGTTCGAGACCAGCCTGGGCAACCTGGTGAGACCTTGTCTCTATGATAAATCAAAAAATTAGCTGGGTGTGGTGGCACACACCTGTAGTTCTCGCTACTTGGAAGGCTGAGGCGGAAGAATCACCTGAGCTCAGCAAGTCGAGGGCTGCGGTGGCCAGGAGCGTGCCACCATACTCCAGCCTGGGTGACAGTGAGACTCTGACTCAAAAAAATAAAATAAAATATTCATGTTTTCACATGTTAAGTATTTATCTATTTCTATTTTACTTAAAATTTTTATTAAAAGTAGAAAGAATTGTATAAAAATGGATATGGAATTTTATCAGTTTTTTTATATTTATAAAAGATAACGTAACTTGTTTTTCTATTCATTAGTATCATATTAGTATACTCTAGTTTATGCTTCAGTAACCATTAGCCCCCAGATCTCAGTAACTTTAAACCATCTGGTTTATCGCTTGCTCATGCCTCATGATAATAGGGCTCCATACCTCCCTTCCCCCAAGAGCCAGGCTCATAGAGTAGCCATCATCTAGAACTTTGAGGGTTGCTATCTATGGTGAAGGGAAAGAGAGCATGACAAGTCAGGCACTGACTTCCAAACCTTCCACTTGGGAGTAATACACATCATTAGGCTAACATTTGAAGGACCAATGCAAATCACATGGCTACATGAAACTGCGAGAAGATGGGAAAAATTCTACCATGTGACCTGGGAATATTTAATTAATATATGCTGGATATGTTAATAAGTTTCTTAATTTGAATGATCCTTAAATTTATATAAAAAATAGACAGTATTATGGAAGTTTTTCAGTGTAAAAGTAGGTTCTGTGTAGTAATATTTAGGATTTTTTGCATTGATATCGTGAGATGAGTTTTAATTTGTGTGCACTCATATGTGCAGTCTGTCAGACTTCGACATTATTCTGGATTTATAAAAGAATTCAGAGTGTTTTACTTATTTGCAATGCTCCTGTGTAATTTAAAGAGAATTAGAGGGTTATGTTCCTTAAAGTTTTAGTAGAACTGACCTGTGAAACCTTTTAGGTATAGTGCATTTTAAGGACAACGGGGGTATTGCCATGAAGCTTTCTATAGTTGTTCTGTGTTAATTGTTTTGCTCAGATAATTCTCTCTCTATTCTGAGGTGTATTAATAATTTATATTTTATATATATTTATTTAAATTCTAGTCCCTTAATTGCTTTTCATATATTTGAACAAAATAAATACTAATATGTTTTTCATTTTCTCTACATCTGTACTATCCCCATTATCTTGTCTTACTTTATGTCCATCTTATTCTACTTTAAATCCACCATAAGTTTATCTATTTATTAATTTACTTGAAAGAACTAGGTCTTAAATATATTACTTTTATCATTTTTCTGTGTATTCATATATAATATCTTACTTTATTTTTAAAAATATTAGTTATGAAGAATATACACATATAGAATACGTAAGAAGTTATTCCACGATATATAACAAAGCAAACACCATGGTACAACAACTCACATCAAAAGTCCAATGCATGACCTTGTTCAATCTCTATCATTCCCTCCTCCTCAAAGTTAAATACTATATTGCTAATACTACAGTATTTTTTCACCTGGTTTTGAACTTTATATATATGAAATCATCAATTTGTATTTATTTCTGTCTTCTTTCACTCAACTTTATGAGATTGGTATTTATTTACTTATTTATTTTTGTCATTTATTTTTTATTTCTCTGCAATCCAACTAGGTGTGGAAGGGAATAAGGGAAATATGGAACCCAAAGAATTGTAGCGAGAGCACAAAGATTATAGGATATTGTGAGCAAATGGGATGGAGGGGTGCTCTCCAGAACTACAGAAGGAATGGTTTGGTGGTTTAAGATAAAACAAGTCAAATGTATTAGAGTTGCCCACAGTCGGCAATGGTGACCTTGCTGGTCTTGCCATTCTCGGACCC
>CAUYQG010152202.1:0-11837 GCA_963574415.1 Tarsius wallacei | reverse complement strand
TTGCACAGAGCCTGGCACATAGTAAATGCTCAACTAATATTTGTTGAATGAATAAGAAACTCAAACAGTAAAGCATGCCGTAGCGTGGCACAACACCCTTCCACATGCCTGGAATCTCATCTGTCACAAGCTCCAGAGTGCTCTGTCATACAGCCTTCAGGGTGGGGGTGGGGAGGAGCTTCTTTCTCTTTCTTTTCTTTTTTTTTTTTGAGTCGAAGTTTTACTCTGTTACTCAGGTTGGGGTGCTGTGGCATGAGCACAGTTCACCACAGCCTCAAACTCTTGGGCTCAGGCGGTCCTTTTACCTCAACCTCCTGAGTAGCTGGGACTACAGGCACACACTACCATGCCCTGCTAATTTTTTATAGAGACAGGTCTTGCTATGTTGCCTAGGCTGGTCTTGAACTTCTGGGTTTAAGCAGTTATCTCACCTCCACCTCCCAAAGTGCTGGCATTACAGGTGTGAGCCACTGCGCCCAGCCATAGTGGGGTGCTTTCTATAACACAGTCAGACAGGCCCTGGGAAGCCCAACATATCACAATATAACCCAATATGCTACCACATCTCAGACTCAGGCCCAAGAAGTGGTGCTCTGAGCTCTGGACATGTCCGGATGACCACTGAGAGCTACGAGGAACCCTTAGCCTTGGCTGGAGTACTGTTTGGAACCCAAGCATCTGAACCTAGGCCTCAAGTATTGGGTGCTCAGCCAGAGGCCTGGGTCGAGCAGACAGTGGATCTTTGTCTTCCCAGAGGACCCTGCCCAGCCCCCCAAAGAGAAAGGCCAATTCTGAGCACCCAGAGTACTGTGAGGGTTTGGGGGTGGGGGAGTCTGGATCTCTAGGGATTGGAGAGGAGTCCTGGTCCTCTGCTCTGCTGTATCTTTGGCCATGTCACTGTCCTTTTCTGGCTTCACCTCCCCCTGTAGACAGAAGAAAGCATGAGCGGGCCTCTGGGAGTATCTGGGCACAGATGAGAATCAAGGTCCAGAGAGGGCAGCACTGCTGGGATTGCAAGTCAGGGACGACAGAATCACCACAGACGCCCAGGCCACCTGCTTCTCAGGAAGGCTGAAGGGCTCAGCAGGATGCTTGCTGGTGTCTCCATTTCTTGCTCTGTCCCAATCTCCTGCACAAGGCCCCACTCTTGCAGGAATAAGTCAGAGAATGAGTTACCAGGAGGGAAAGGGTCTTGGACAAGGAAAGTGGGGCTCTTTGGCCTCCCAGCCCTGTCCCTCTTCTCCTCCTTGACCAAGGAGCCCAGTGAGTCAAGAGACCCACGGGGGCGGGCTCTGTGCCAAGCACCATGATGATGGGGATGCCCTGGCTCTGTTCCTTTCCCCTGCTATGTCCCTTAGACAGGTACCTCGTAAACTGGCAGACACAGACAGGGACAGCCATACAGCTCCACACACAGACACACAAGCCAACAAGCACACAAGTACAGGCAGATAGTATGCTGACTGACAGACAGATAACTGACACAGAGACAGCCTCCAGACAGATACATACACACAGATGCACTGGCACATAGCAGACACACAGGTAAATGGATGGACAAGCGGACACAGACAGACAAGGACAGGCCAACAGCCAAAACATCCAGACACACAGACACACAGGTGTGTAGTGAGTGCTTCACAAACACAGCTACTCAGATCCACACATGGGTACACACACACAACATACACAGAGCCACACAAGTAGCCTCCTGCGGTGATTTTGGGCAGAAGATAGGCCAGATGCCCCTGGACCAGCCCCCAGCCCCAGAACCATGACAGTAGGCACCCCGGGCATGAGATCTCCTGAAGGTAGCCTCCATTCTTACTCTGAGGATTTACCAATACCGAGAGGCACACCTTGCAGCAAGATGAATGGAGGTCAGATATGAAAAGGGACTTCCCAACCGGGAGAGTTGTGGAGACCTGTAATGGGTGACTAAAGGAATGGGTTGGTGGTAGGCAGGTAGCCTGTGTTCTGCCTGTGTGACCTTCAGCAAGTGTGTTCTTCTAAGCCTCCACTTCTCATCTGGGGCTTTGTCCTCCCAGGTCTCTGCAGAGAGCAGATGGGCAGTTCCTGGGTGTGTTAGTGCCAACACTGGGGCCCCAGGATATAATCCCCCACCTCCCCCACCAGGGCAGGACCCCTTTGGTGACTCACTACCCAGTGCCCCCTGGCATGGGTAACTCAGCCATAGGTGCCCATTGTCCTGGTTTCTTTTCCCTCCCCCAGGATCTGGCCACCTGCAGATGCCCCTAGGTTCGGGGAGGGGTGCAAAGAGGTCAGTGAGAGGGCAAAGGGAATCCCGGATGCCTCCCCACGGATGGCATCTGAGGCTCAGGCCTGGGGCTGGGGGTCTGTCCAGGTGTGGCCTCTGTCATCCTCCCTGCTGGTGGAGTCCCCTGGCCTGAGCCCAGTTGAAAAAGGGGATTGCACAATGGGAAGGTAAGAGGTGACAGCCGCCTGGCGGGACAGAAGCCCTATTGTCTGGGGCCCAGGCCAGCCTGGGCAAAGGAAGGGTTTATGCTTGGGGCAGGAAGGAGGGGCTCTGCAGGGCGTGCCAGCTGGCGGGGCTCTTGCCTCTGGGCCGCAGAGGAGACAGGTGCCAAGCAGGATGCCCTTGGGTTTGATGGAGGGGGCAGTGCTTGGCGAGGTGCCCAAGCTGACGGGGAGGGCAGACTCACCAAGGGGTTGCGGGTACAGAGGCCACCCTCACACCACACCCACCTCCTGGGGATGAGCGCCCCGGGCGCCTACAGGGTCCTGAGCCAGCACCCTCGGGATTCCAAGCATTCCTAGGAGATGAGGCGGTGTATGGGGGCAAACCTGGGGGGACTCAGTGAAGAGGGGCATGCATGGCTGTTTTTATTACCTAGGGGTCAGAGGGGGCTTAGAGAACTCTGCCTCCAACATCTTCCCCATCATCTTCCAAACTTGTATGCAGGAGCTCGGCTGTTGCCCCCTCTGCTTCTCTGTCAGAGCCCCTCAGTCCTACAGTGAAACCCATTGGGAAGTCCTTCCCGGTGTCAGACCACATTCCATACTTCTGGGGTTCTCCCAAAGGGAACGGCTTCCACCAGCCGAGACCCAGCCAGGACGATCACGTGTTCGTCGCCGGCCCCCCCCCCCCACCCGAAGTGTTATGGGCTAACTACGCCAGTCTTGTGTTATGGGCTAACTACGCCAGGTGCGAACAAGCCGGCCCCTCCCTCCTGCCGCGGGAGGGCTGGGGCGGTACAGCCGGCGGGGCGGTACAAAAAGCGTCCCGCCCCGCGTTCCTCACTTGACTTTGAGTGTCCGGCGGCGGTCGCAGAGCCAGGAGGCAGAGGCGCTGTGGGGCAGCGCGGGCCCAGCCCACACCCTCACCAGGTAGGGACGTTCCCCTGCACAGAGGGCGGAAGGTATAGACAGAGAAGGAGTAGAGAGGAGGAGGGGGCAGGCCGAGGGACCAGACAGATGGCAGAGAGAGGGATAGCTGGGGGCAGAGGGGCACAGAGAGGAAGACAGGGAGGGCCTGGGGAGATATAAGGCACAAAGTCAAGGACCCAAGCCAGAGATGGAGGCTGCTGGAGGGCAGAGGGACCCGGCCAGGAGAGGGCCTTGGGTATGAAGAATGGGTGCTGGGCAGGGTCACCGAGAATGCCACCACCCCCATTTCCTTGTCCCTGAAGGTCCCTAGGCAGGTCAGGGAGTGACTCCATTCCTGCCTGGTTGCCTTCCCCCTGTAAGCCAGGGCACACACAAGGTGGCTCCTTTGCTCAGGTCCTGCCTGGGGATTCAGAAATCAGGGTCTCCCACCCTGCTGGGCCCTAAGGCAACTCACAGCTCCAGGAGGCTGGGAGCCCTTTCCTGGTGTACCACCTCTGACCCCTGCCCTCTGCCCTCCCGGGCCCAGGAGGCACCATGTGGCGATGTCCACCGGGGCTGCTGCCATTGCTGCTGCTGGCTGGCCAGGTGGCACTGGGTGCCCAGCAGGGTCGTGAGCGCCGGGAGCTGGCACCGGGTCTGCACCTGCGGGGCATCCGGGACGCGGGCGGCCGGTACTGCCAGGAGCAGGATCTATGCTGCCGGGGCCGTGCCGACGACTGTGCCCTGCCCTACCTGGGTGTCACCTGTTACTGTGACCTCTTCTGCAACCGCACCGTCTCCGACTGCTGCCCTGACTTCTGGGACTACTGCCTCGGCGTGCCACCCCCTTTCCCCCCCATCCAAGGTGGGCACCAAGATGGCTAGGAGGGCGGGTCGCTGTCTGCCCCAGACTCAGCAAGGCTTAGGAGCAAGGCTGATGCCTGACATTTCGGTGGGTGGGGGCGGGGCTTTGAGAATGCAGGAGCAGACCTGCTCCACTCCCTGCCTCTCTAGAAAGTCCCCTCTGGGATCTAACAAAACTCTCTCCTGCTAGAGTCAAAGAGAGAATTTCAAGTCAGCTCAGGAAAGGGCAGTGCCCGCCCTTTCTCCCAGTCCTGTCTCCATTCTGGACATGGAAGGTGCCGGCCCCGCCTGTTGACTCACCCCAGGGCTGATAAGACTTATGGGGGTTGCTCAGGGTCACCTTAGCCAGTCTTCTGCCTTTGCTTGGGAGTCTGTGACACTGAGGTGGCTGATTGTACCTGGGAGGCAGGTCAAGTCTGTTCCCGCTTTCAGCCTCACAGCCATCCCTTGCCACGCACTTACCCCTGTCCAATAGGAGAATCATGTGAATTCCCTCCCACTATCCCATGGGGCTTTGGGAAGGAGACTGAATACCTGAGTTTTCATCCCAGAGTACTGTGTTATTTTAGGGAAGTTGCTTACCTTCCCTGGGCCTTGGCTTCCCAAGGCACCCCCCCCCACTCCCCATCTCCAAGTCCTAACTCGTTTAAATGGCAAAGGGGGATTCAAGTTAGAGTCACTGAAGAACTTCCTAAGTAGCAGCTGTTGTTGGTGTGTGCCCCTGCAGGAGATGTCTTAAGTTATAGTCTGGCTTTAGTTTCAGTGAGGACTGTGTATGTGTGTGTGTGACTGAGGTGACCTTGGGAGGGTTCGGGGCACCTGATCTCTGAAGACCTGGCCACCTCAGAGCATCCTCTCTGGCCCTGGTTCCAGTTCTTTCTTCTCTTCCCTCCCACCAGGATGCATGCACAAAGGCCGCATCTATCCAGTCTTGGGTACCTACTGGGACAACTGTAACCGCTGGTGAGTGCTTGGGACCCAGAGGGGGCTTGCTGTGTGGGCCTCATGGCTGACAGACTAGGTTGAAATCCTGTCCCTGCCACTCATTTGCTGGGAAGAAGTCCTTTCCCTTCTCCGAGCCTCAGTTTTCCTCATCTGTAATAGGGAATTTTAACAGTGACTATGTCAACACCATTCCCCAACAGTGGTAGCCCCGGATGCCTGGCCCAGGTGCCACTCTTGAACTGGGAGTCCTTCCCTGCCCCTCCTGGCTTGGGCTGGGCTACCCTTCCTGACTGTTCCTGCTGTCACAGGAGAGTCAGGGAGAGAAGGGGGCGCCAGGAAGGAAACCTCTGACGATAGCATCCGCTGCCCTGTGCCGACGAAGGTCAGGGATAGCCGAGCTGGCGGCCAGCCAGCCTGCAGCAGGGCCTTCCCTGGGATGTGGCCCCTCCTCCCTTCCCCGCCCGTCCCCACCATTCCCGGCAGGGAGGAGGAAGGGGTCATGGTTGCCCCCCTACTCAGTCTGAGATGGGAAGTAGAAAAGGGCTGAGTAGGAAACCTTGAACGCCTTCGTGGAAATAGGGCACCCTGGGACTCGGCGGGGGAGGCCCCGCATCCACTCCACCCCCATCCCTCTTTGCCTGGGACTGAGAGCCCCAGGGAGAAGGAAACTTTTTGGAATGCATTGTGTGTAAGCTGTTTCCATTGCCTCACTAGGGTGAGGGTTGCCTGGGTCACAGTGAGGGGATCCAAGCATTTTAGCGTGTGCCTGGGTGAGAGGGTGTGTGCGTGTGCGTGTGTGTGCGCGTGCGTGTGTGTGTGTGTGTGTGCGCGCGTGCGTGCGCGCGCCATGTGAGTGCATGTGTGCTGTGTGTGCTCAGAAGGATTGAGCATGCCCGCCCCACTCTGCTGGTCCTCATAGGATGCCTCAGGATGTTGAGGGGTTAACTTTCTCTCACTCCTGTCCGCGACCTCCCAGGCCCCCTCTGGAATGCTGGGACCTGCTGCCACCAGCCCTGTCTAAACCTGCGTGGGCGGCCCTGGGGGCAACAGAAGAGGTGGCAGGGAAGGACTGACCACCCCCTGTCCTCTCCTCAGGGCAGCCCTGGGTGGCTGTGTTCCCTGCCGCTGGAGGGAGGGTGGGGGAGTGTCTGTATGCCTTCCAGGGTGTGTGAGTCCTCAAGGGATGCTTCGAGAGAGTCTAGCCTAGCCTAGCCTAGCCGCCTAGTGTGCAGAGGGGCAAGGAAGGATGAGGAGAGCCTCCCTTCCCCCGCAGGTTCCTCAGCCCTCCCTGGAAGCGCCCCCGCCTGCCCCGGGGATGAAGAGCCCAACCATACTGGGTCTTGGTTCCCCTTGTTTCCCCTTGAGGCTCCTTAAAAGGCAACATTGGAGGCGGGATCCTCGGGCGGCTTGGAAGGAGGCAGTTTAGCATCTTGTAATGGCAGAGTTATGAGCTTGTAAAAGCATCCCTGAATCCATAGAATCCAACCTTCCATCGACACCTATTTATTAAAGACCTAGTGGGCGACAGGCACTGTGCTGGGCCCAGGGGACGCAACTGGAATGCAGCTCAAGTCCTTGTCCCACTTCTAGTTGAATGGTGAAGGATGTGGTGAAAACACACACACATCTCTCATTACAAGCTGTTACAGGTGTTATGGGGGAAAGAGAGGATTGTGGGTGTCCTAGTTTAGAGGGGGGAGGGGGAGGGAGGTTTGCACTGAGGAAGGGACATGAATGCTGATGTCAGGGAGGTGGATGGAAGAGAGGACAAGAGGCTCAGCCTCACAGAAGGAGCTCGTGAGAAGGCTGGGAGGCAGAAACCTCCCATTTCAGCTGGAGCTGGAATGGTGAGAGACCCCAGAGAGGCACAGGCCACATCCCATGGGTCTAATAAGCTGTGGCAAGGAATTTGTATTTGTTCTGTGTCATGAGAAGCCACTCAGAGAGCACACGCTCTGGTTTACATTGTTCAAAGATCTCTGGCTTTGGAGAAGGTGGGGCAGGGGGTGGGAAATTGGAAAGGGGTCAAGGACTTGAAGACGCTATTGCTGTGGTCCAGGTGAGATGTGGAGGGATGGGAGCAAGGTGGCACAGTGCAGGGGTGAGAGGCAGGTGGACTCCTGATGGACCATCCTCAGGTCCTGTACTCCAATTTAACAACTGGATGCTATTTTCTGAGTTGAGGATGTCAGGGAAGTGCAGGCCTGGGGAGGGTGGTTTAGCTATTTCGAGTTTGAGACCTTTTACAGAGATGTCAGGAGGTCAACAGATATGAGTCTGAGGCTCAAGAGAAGGAGGCCGGGGTTCCTGTAACAAGAACAATAATAGTAGTTACCAATTCTGAGCATTTATGATGGGCCAGGCTCTGTGCTCAGTGCTTGGCAAGCCGGTAATGGAACCCCTGGAAAGTAGTACTGTGATTATCCTCATTTTTTTTTTTTTTTAGTTGGAGTCTCCCTCTGTTGCCCAGGCTGAAGTGCAGTGGCCACTCCCGGCCACCGCAGCCTCGACCTGCTGGGCTCCGGCGATTCTTCTGCCTCAGCCTTCCAAGTAGCTGGAACTACAGGCGTGCGCTACCACGCCCAGCTAATTTTTTTTTTTTTTTTTTGATTTATTGTAGAGATGAGGTTTCGCCAAGTTGCCCAGGCAGGTCTCGAACCCGTGGGCTCAGGCAATCCACTCACCTCGGCCTCCCAAAGTGCGGGATTACAGGCTGAGCCACCGAGCCCGGCAGATTATCCTCATTTTACAGACCAAGGACACTGAGGGAGAGAGAGTTTGAATAATTTTCCTAAGAACCTCCAACTTGTCAGCTAGGATTGGAACCCAGAATTGACTCCCTTAGTCACTTCACTATACTGCTTAGTCATTTATTCATTCCACAAATATTTACTGGATGCCTACTATGTGCTAGGTTTTGTTTTCCTAGGCACTGAAGATACCAAACACCTGCCCTCAAGGAACTCAGAGTCTGTGAGAAGAAGATTATAAACTATATAAGTAACTAAATATATAGTTATGTCAGATAGTGATGGACATCCTAAGGGGGAAAAAAATAAAACAGGGAAGTGGGATAGGAAGTATAGAAGGTGTTGAATTTTAAGATGGGGGATCAGAGGGGGTCTCCCTGAGAAGGTGACATTTGAATAAAGACTTGGAGGAAATGAGAGTGAACTGAAGGGATGCAGGAGGAAGAGCCGCTCAAAGGCCCTGGGGCAGGGGATGGCTGATGTGGACTATCCCAGCCAACCTAGGTGGAGCTTTGGAACCAGGACTGGGAGGAGAAGGGGGTCAGAGAGAGGGCAGGAGGGCAGACCAGGCAGGGCCTTGCCACTGTAAGAATTTTGGCTGCTGTTCTGTGATGTGAAGCCAATGGAGAGTTTGGGACAGAGGAACGGCATGATATGACTTAGGTTTAGCAGGATCACTCTGGCAGCTGCGTTAAAAATACACTGGGGGTGGGAGCGGCACGGGGCAGACACAGGGAGACCGGTGAGGAGGCCACAGCAGTAATCCAGGTGAAAGGTGATTGGTACTTGGTTACTGCAGGAAAGCATGAGAGTGGCTTGGATTCTGCGTGTGTTTTTAAGGTAGACTCACCAGGTTTGTTGATGAATTGCATCAGCATGGGACAGAAAGTCAAGGGTGACTCTCAGGATTTTGGCCTGAGCTCCAGGAAGGAGGGGGTGCCATTTTCTGAGGACTGTGGTGGGGGGAGTAGGAACGGGAGATCAGGAATTCGGTTTGGGGTGTGACCTGCTGTCAGGCACCCCAGTGCTCATGTTGACTCTGGAGTTCCTGAAAGGTCTGGCTGGCATAGATCTGAGAATTGCACAGGTGAGGTTGACATTTAAAGCAGCCAGACTGGATGGGATCACCGAGGAGTTCCCCCATAGCCGCTGGTCCAGAATTCCAGCCCATGTTGGTCTCTGAGGCCTCATCCCTTCCGAGGCCCCCAGCCCCCACTTGCCTTTTCCCTCCCTCCTTTTCTCGCCAGCACCTGTCTGGAGATAGGGCAGTGGGAATGTGACCAGGAGCCATGCCTGGTGGACCAAGACACGATCAACGCTATCAACCGGGGCAACTACGGGTGAGGCCCTGGAAATGTCCCCCAGCGGGCACATGTTCTCCCACATGCACAAATGCACACGCTCTGCCCAAGGTGCATGTCCAGCCAGGCCCACCTATACTCAGAGTTTATTTGTGTGTGCTCTTAGCATGGTGTGTCCTCCCACCCATGTGCACGGACTCTCAGCTCCCCCAGCCTTGGCAGATCTGTGACTTCCTTCCATCCCCTCTCCTTCAGGTGGCAGGCCGGGAACCACAGCGCCTTCTGGGGCATGACCCTGGATGAGGGCATTCGCTACCGCCTGGGCACCATCCGCCCATCTTCCTCCGTCATGAACATGAATGAGATTTATGTAAGTCCATCCTTGCCCCAGTCCTGCCATCTCCCCATGGTTTAGGACTCAGGGATGCTTGCACCTGTGGCCTGCTCCTCCAAGGTCCTGGGCCTATCCCCTACTCAGACACTGTGTGTCCCTGGGCAGGTTACTCCCCTTCTCTGGGCCTTTGTTTCCCGCCTGTAACAAAATGCACTGCACTGAGGCTCAGATTCTGAGTTTTGTCGTCCCGCCCCAGCCCCTTCTGGCCTCTCTAGCCTGGGAAAAATGCTGTTGGTCCCAGTACAGCTGGGTCAGGGCCCACGGGGCCAGAGGTCATCTTGGTATTTTGGGAAGGGAGGGACGGACACTCCTCTAGCTCTGGCCAGAGGGCAACAATTATTGGAAACAGACTCCAACTCCGTGGAACCCCAAGGGAGGAGACAGCTTCTCCCTTCCCAATAGTGGGACCCTCTGAGGGAGCAAAGGGAACCAAGCCCCAAGCAGCCAATGGTGAGGAAGGGGAGCTCCAGCAGGCCCGGACTGGGCACATGCTGGAGGGTCTGGCTGTCGGCCCCGGCAGGGAGAGGCCAGGGCTGGCAGGAGTGGCCCTCTCTGCAGAGGCTTCAGCCAGGGGCTGAGGTGACCAGCCCTTGGCCCTGTCCTCACTCCCCTGGGCCTCTGGCTGTTTTCTGCCTCCCACTGTTTGCCTTGGCAGCCTGCCCGGTCACGGGACCCACTGCCTCTTCCCTCCCGTCCTCTGGGGCCCGAAGCCCAAGGCCCTGGTGGGAAGAAGGGCGTGGCCGATCAGAAGGCGCGAAGGACAGAATCAGGACTTGAGGGTGGAAAGTTGAGTGACACTGGCCTGGCCGCTTGCCTGTTTCTGGCCTCAGCTGTCTCCTCTGTGAGTCAGGACTAGTCACCCCCACCTGTACTTTGGGGGCACTAAGTGGCGCTTGGTTCTTCCACTCAAGTCCAAGCTGGAGGTAGCTGGAATCTCCCAGCAGCAGGTGGGCTCAAGATCAAGCTGCGGAAGGCCCTGGACTCTCGGTGGCCTTCCAATGCCAAAGGACCCCTGAGGGGAAGGCAGGGCAGAGAAGGAGGCAGATGGGGTGACCTTTGTCTTGCAGACAGTGCTGGGTCCAGGGGAGGTGCTTCCCAAGGCCTTTGAGGCCTCTAAGAAGTGGCCCAACATGATCCACGAGCCTCTTGACCAGGGCAACTGTGCAGGCTCTTGGGCCTTCTCCACAGCAGGTATGGCCAAGGGCGGGGGCCGGCACTGTGGGAAAGGAAGGCCAAGGCCTCAGCCCCTGACAGCCGCTCTGCCTCCCTCCACAGCTGTGGCATCTGATCGTGTGTCAATCCATTCCCTGGGACACATGACGCCTGTCCTGTCGCCCCAGAACCTGCTGTCATGTGATACCCACCACCAGCAGGGCTGCCACGGTGGGCGTCTCGATGGTGCCTGGTGGTTCCTGCGTCGCCGAGGGTATGCAGCAGAGAATGTGGGCATGGAAGAGGGCAAGGTCCCTGGTGGGTAGGGCCTGGACCACGCTGCACTGGGTCACTCTGCCCTTAACCCTCTTGCTGCCTCTCCAGGGTGGTGTCTGACCACTGCTACCCATTCTCTGGCCATGAGCGAGACGAGGCTGGCCCCGCACCCCGCTGTATGATGCACAGCCGGGCCATGGGTCGAGGCAAGCGCCAGGCCACTGCCCGCTGTCCCAATAGCCACGTCCATGCCAATGACATCTACCAAGTCACTCCTGTCTACCGCCTGGGCTCCAACGTAAGTTGGCACTTGGGTGAGGGGGGCAGAGGCGGAAGGGTTGGGAGGTTAGCTAAAGGCTGGATCCTCACCCCTACTGGATGCGCTCACCCCATTCCCCCCACCCTCCAGGAGAAGGAGATCATGAAGGAGCTGATGGAGAATGGCCCTGTCCAAGGTAAATGCCCGTCATCCTGCACCCTGGTTCCAGAAGCTTGTGCTTGACACTAGGTACAGTGGCACGAGCGGTCTGTGCAGCGTTGAGCAGCAGGTCCAGGGGGGCCTGGAGCGGGGGAGCCACGTCCCCTCCCTGCAGGCAGCACCTGGAGAGGATACTTAGTCTCAGTCTGGAGAGGCCCATCACACAGCAACAGACAGGCATCACTGCCTGTGCCAACGGGCTGAGCAGGCCCGACTTTGATGTCTGCCCACAGCTCTTATGGAGGTGCATGAGGACTTCTTCTTGTACCAGAGTGGTATCTACAGCCACACACCAGTGAGCCTTGGGAGGCCAGAGCGATACCGCCGGC
>CAUYQG010152201.1:0-19408 GCA_963574415.1 Tarsius wallacei | reverse complement strand
GGCGTGGTAGCGCGCGCCTGTAGTTCCAGCTACTTGGAAGGCTGAGGCGGAAGGATCGCCGGAGCCCAGCAGGTCGAGGCTGCGGTGGTCGGGAGCGGCCACTGCACTCCAGTCTGGGTGACAGAGTGAGACTCCAACTCAAAAAGAAAGAAAGAAAGAGGAGTCCTAAATACTAGGAGGGCACATATGACATTTTTTTCTTTTTTGAGATGGAGTCTCACTCCGTCGCCCAGACTGGAGTGTGTAGTGGCCGCTCCCGGCCACCGCAGGCTCGACCTGCGGGGCTCCAGCGATCCTTCCACCTCAGCCTTCCAAGGAGCTGGAACTACAGGCACGCGCTACCACGCCCGGCTGATTTTTTGATTTATTGTAGAGATGAGGTCTCGCCAAGTTGCCCAGGCGGGTCTCGAACCCGCGGGCTCAGGCAATCCACTCACCTCGGCCTCACAAAGCGCGGGATTACAGGCTGAGCCACCGAGCCCGGCTGTTGCTGTGTCTTTTAGGCTTCTCTTTGCTGTGACCGTTTCTCAGATGTCCCGTGGTTTTGATCACCTTGATATTTTGAGGAGTACTGGTCAGGTGCTTTGCAGAATGTTTCTCAGTTGGGATTTGTCTCACTTTCCCATGATTTGACTGGGGCTGTGAGATTTGGGGAGGAAGACCACAGAAGTCAAGTGCCATCTCGCCATGTCATGTCAAGAGTGCACACTACAGTCATTAATGCTGACCCCCGCCCACCTGGCAGAAGTTGTTTGTCAGGTTTCTCCACTGTAAAGTTCTCCAATGTCAGGGTGTACTTTTTCTTCATTTAATTTTGAAACTCACAAAGGCTCCCTCTTGCTACCTCCATAAACAAGATGGTGTCATGATAAATCATAGGTCTGTTATGAAGTTCAAATAGGCGATGTTTCTAAATGTGCTTTGAAATGTGTTCAATACATTTATGCTCAATAGATGTTTTTACTGACAGTTCAGAGAAATAAAGCTTGAAGAAATTTGAGGCCTTGGGGCAGCATATTGGAAGAGAGACTGGACAAGAGGGTCTTTTGATCCGTCTTAAAACTTGCATCTTTTTAGGTGACCACCTGCTCTAAGTACAAGGCCAAAGTGATATTCTCCTCTCTCGGACACTTGCCGACTATGATTTGGGATGCAGACATTTTGAGCAAAGCCGGGAGCAGGGGAGCCACAAACGAACACTTTCTTCGATATTTAGGGCAGCAACAGGGACAGAAACGGCTTGCTTTTACCCTCATTTTCTTTAACTGAGACTGGAAACGTGAAAGAGGTAAAAAATGAAGGAAAAAAAAGGGAGAGGAAGGTAGCAGACCGGAATATTGAGCCTGGGAGTGGTAGCTCCTGAGTGATTTATTATGGGCCAGGGAAAGCTTAGTGTTTCTTCCATACTTCCAGGAAGGATGTGATGAGTTGCAACAACAATCTGGTGACTACTGCAGGCGTGTTTGAATAAGTCCTTCTTTATGCCTGGCTCCTTTTACACTCGTGTTCTGTACCTAGCTTGGGTTAAATGGCTAATCAGTTTTCTCCTGCCTCCAGGAAGAAAGTCTCTGAGGAGCTTTACAGTTTTACTCGTTCAAGAATGTCAACATTTCTCCACGTTTGTCTCGAACCAAAGGCGAAGCGGTGGCAGCAGTGGCTCGTTGTGAAAATACTTCTCTCTTCGGGCTTTAAATCATGTCATTTTCCGTCCACCGCTGGTTTTCTCCTTTGCGATGGAGTCTTTTCTGATTATTTTCCCATTACCCCTCCAAGAATTCCCAAATCTACGGGAATGAAAGGCAAATCATCCAAAGGATGCCTGTTTTCCTTCCCTCGTGTGGCAGAAAGGAAAGGTACATGCCATTGTGCTCTGTGTTCACTAGCAAAAAATATCTAGTGAGACCCTCAAATTGGATCTGACTTTGTCGACTTCAACTTCAGAAGTTGCTCCAGGAGGGCCGTTCTGCGGGTTGGGTTTAGGATAGGCAGTGGGACATTGTGTTTAAGGCCAGGAAGTTTGGAGCCAGGCCACCGAGGTCCCAATCTGGTCTCTGCTTTTACTAGCTCTGTGACCTTGCACCTTGGGCAGATGACTTAACTTTCCTGTGCCTTGGCGTCCTCTCTTTATTGACTCGGATAGTCCTGACTCAAGAGGGCTTTGTGCGGATTAAATCACTTAATGTATGGAACACACTTGGACCAGTGTCTGGCATCGTGCATCCTTTATATCCACTACTTTCTATTGGCAAACATCACAACTCACTGGCAGGTATGCTATAGTCTTCATTTGCCCTCCCTCCCTCACTGGAGGCCCCGGCAGATGACCGCCTACTCTGGACAGCACTACCTGGGCCCTCTTTCCGGCTGGCTTCCTGTTGGGTTCAGCCAGATGAGGAAAGGGAGGGCATGGCGGGCAGGAGGGGGAGCAGCGGACTGTCTTCCCTTGCCTACTCCTTGCTTCTGCAAAGCTGTTTCTCCTGCAGTGGATGTGCCCCTCCGTGGCTGGGCTCCTGTGGGTGGTCCTCCTGCAGCACCAGCTCTCACGGGGCCCCTTCACACCCCCCTCCCTGCCCTTCCAGCCCTAGGAGAGGTGATGCTGTCCATGCTTGGTCTCTAGGTCTCGGCTCCAGCATCCCTGGTTTGGGCTCAGTCTTTCCTGCATCTTTGTCGTCGGTCTCTTCACCAGCATCTCCTCACGTGAACCGTCTGGGGAGAATTCTGTTTTCCAATAGGCCATGACCCACACAACATTCTATAACTTTAAATTTGGGTCTGACAGTTTTGGAATGCCACCACTCGACTCTGTTCTTGTTAACGAGCTAGATAAGCCAGGGCAGATTTGTTTAAACACCGTGATTGCCGTTTGTAGCTATCTTGTCTCTTAATTCTTACATTTTTGTGAGGTCATAAATTACTCTATTTTGGATATGTGTGTATATTTCTTGCAGCTTTTAGCACAGTGCCAGATATATAGCAGGTGGTAAAAACAATAGCCCTGTCGTAATGAAGGACTTTTCTGTTCAGAGCAGTGAATGTGATGGCTTACTCCAGTGACATATTAAAAGCTTTGCAACTGTAATAGCTTTTGTTTCCATCTCTCAACAAATACTTGTTAAGTTTTAAAGGATTTATTGCTCGTGAAAGGTGCCAAAATAATTGCACCGAGGAAGAAAATCCCGTTGTCTCATCTCACAACAGTCGGTGACTCTCCAAGCTTCCTCTGCCTCCCACCAGAGAGCCCCATGGAGCTGATTGAAAGATTAGCTCATTTTTAACTGAGATTTTGATGTTCTGGGAGATTTACCTTCCCCTCAGGAAAATCTATGAGAGAACTAAATGACGTGTTTTCTCTTTTTGAGGAGTTTCTCATCCAGCCCTCTGGCTGCATCCTTGAATAGACTAAGCTTTTAAAAGAGGGAACAGTTAATTACGTTCATGTCTATATACTTTTGTCTGCAGAGGAAGATGCTTGGCGTGTGCTTGACCTAGCTGAGTGCCGGAATGGCTTGATGACCTGAACGATCAGGGATACGACTCACTGGCCCTTAGCATACCAAGCACTCAAGTGCAACTATAGACATAAGTATTTGCCCTTCATGAGGGCATAAAGGGAAGGGTCTCTGTGTAAGTTCCTCGAACTAGTCACTCTTGGGGGCCTCCTTTTCTTTATCTCTAAAGCAAGGCGTGACTACAGCTGTCTTGGTGGTTTATTGTGAGAACTAGAGATGTCTACAAAGCACCTAGAAAGTAGCAAGGCGTATGGAGAAAACCGAGATTGGAATGCATTTTTTTTCTCTGAATATAAACAAATGATCACAATGCTTGCTTGGCCAGTAGCATTGTTATGTTATACCTTGCTTATTTGCAGATAGGCCAAGAAGAAGTCTGAGATACAGAAGATAACCTCTCAGGCTTTACCAAGTCCGTGTTAGGTAGAACCGTTGGTCTTTCAGTATCCCAGGAAGATTTTTCAGGCTCTTGTCAGAGACTTGGCGTTTAATCTTGTGCATCCTTATTTTAAATGATTTAAGAATACTTTACTATAAAAGTCTGAAAACATTAGTCAATGTTTCAGTATTATTAGCTTGTCTGGGACATTTTGATCACCTGAGATAACTGAATGTGGCACGCTATTTTCACACAATGAGACTGTAGGCTGTCTTGTCACTTTTGCTGGATGTCACCACAGGGGACTTCGACTACTCCCAGTCCTATTATTTCTATTACTATTTGTCATGTATCTTTCTTACTCTATCTATCTTTCTATCTTTCTATCTATCTATCTATCTTCTATGTATCATGTATCTACCGTATCTCTCTCTCTGTCTCTCTATCATTTATCTTCCTATCTGTCACCTATCTTTCTATCATCTATCTCTATGTATCTATCATCTATGTATCTATCTATCTCTATCATCTCTCTATGTATCTATCTATCATGTATCTACCTTCTCTCTCTCTCTCTCTATTTCTCTATCATCTGTCTTCCTATGTGTCATCTATCCATCCATCTATTGCTCTATCATCTATCTATCATCTATGTATTTCTATCTATCTATCGATTTATCTATCTACCATGTATCTACCATCTCTCTCTCTATTTCTCTATCATCTATCTTCCTGTCATCTATCTATCTCTATGTATCTATCATCTATCTATCTATGTATCTGTCTCTATCAATGTATCTATCTATCCATCATCTATCTCTATGTATGTATGTATCTATCATCTTCTCTCTCTATTTCTCTGTTGTCTATCTTCCTGCTATCTATCTATCATCTTCTATTTCTCTATTATCTATGGGGAGATTAATTCCAGAAGCCTCCTTGGATACCAACATCCACAGATACTCAAGTTCCCTCTGTCAACTGGTGAGGCAGTTTTCATTTGCTGCCTATGCACACATTTCCCTATATTTTAAATTCTCCCCAGATTACTTATAGTATGCAATGCGATGTTAGAGCTTCGTAAACAGCTGTTCTACTGTATTGTTTTAAAATGTGTGCTATTTTTACTGTTGTATCCTTTACTTGATTTCAAAAGTATTTTTGATCTGTGCTTGACTGAATCCATGGATGTGGATCCTGTAGCCAGAGAGAGATGACTTTGTCTATAAGGTACCGGCTCATTCTCTCTGGAGGCCGAGGAGTTCCCTGATTTGCTCTCTGGATGCTGGAGACCCAGGAAAGCCTGAGGGCCTGAGGGCCAGTGGGGGAGACTCCAGTCTGGGTCTGAAGGCCTGAGAACCAGGAGTGTGGTGGGCCAGAAGAAGGTCAGTGTCACACCTCAAGCGGCCAGGCACAGCAGGAACCCAGGCCTTCCTTTCGGTTCCGGTCAGGCCCTCAGCGGGTTGGATGATGCCTGCTCCCTGGTCGGCGCGAACAGCTCTGCTTCACTCTGTCTATTGATTCAAGTGCTAATCACTTCTGGAAACGCCCTTACACACACCCAGAAACCGTGCTTTTCAAGCTATCTGGGCATCCCATGGCCCATTCAAGTTAACATGTCCAGTTAACCCTCACTGTTACATTGGATAAGTCACTTGGCTTCTCTGAGCCTTGGTTTCCTCCTCTAGAATAAAAGGGCACTTCACCTTACCAGCTAGAAAACCCGGTTCCTGTAGTTCGTTCTGCTTAGCTAGAGTGTAAATTAAGATGAGCACTTACTTGTCTAATTTCAGGATTAGGATGGCGGAAGGCAGAAAATCTGAAAAGCCACGAACACTACCACATCATGCCTTCCTACACGTTGACTTCTGCTCTTCAGAGCTGATCACTGTTCTTCTTAGTTATTCTGAGCATAACTATACTTTTACATCTAAACACGGTCTCAGTTAATACTTAGGTTAAAAGGCCTGTAAAGTTGAGAAAACTGTAGGAAATGTCCCCTTTTCCTTCTTGAGTGTTAGGTATATTTAAAATAGCAACCCAAGAGAAACACTGCCACCGTCTTTGATGACTGACTTTCAAGAATATGAATATAAGGTTAGAGTTTCTTAACAGATGAAAGGTTGGCAGCTGCCATGGGAAGGAAAGCTTTTGGGAGTGAGGCTCTCAGGAGAAGCCCCCTGACCCAAGCCACTTGCGGGGGACCCTCTTGCTAAGGTTTTACTGTGACATGCTTGCCTGAGGACAGGCAGTGCCACTAGGTGGAAGCATCGCCACACGGCCCAGGAGGGCAAGCGGCAGGAACCTGGCGGAAAATTACGTGAACGTTGAAGACAGGCAATTCAACATGGATACCAAATCTGAGGACCAAGCAGTAGGATTTTTGACTTGTCCTAACCGAGTGCCAGCTGAGGGCTTGTGTGGAGGATGGCCACATCTACGACGTATAGCTTAAGATGCATGTATAAACACACGCGTACACACATACGTAACACAGACCTAGGGAATTATGCCACCTGGGAACCAAAGTAGGAGAGCAGATTCCCCTCCAGGAGGTAAAAAAATATAATGTCTAATATGATAATTACATGGTGCGCACAAGATGTGTTCTGAACTTTTCGGAAATAAACCTTTCAGGCACAAGTTCTGGTGCCAAATAATAATAATAGCCAGAAGAGAACTGTGTCTTGTGGCTTTCTTATAATTCTTTCCAGTTCCTCACACACAACAAGTTATGCTTAGGAAGGTGGGGAAACATACTTTTCAGGGCAAGTTTAGGACCTCGAACTCTCTGGATCAAAACACTAGCAAAACAGCACTGAGAGATCACAGTATTTCTCTTCCTTTCGGTGTGCACTCAAACATCAGGAAAGGATGGAGAGCCTCTCATTTAGAACTCATTTAGAAGCTTTTGGGTTTGAAGTAAGAATTTCGGCTCGCTTTTCTTGGACTTGGTGGATTTTGCTTTCAGGCAAGTCTCTTCCAGGCGTCACCCAGTGTTTTAGGGTCGTCTTGACTCTTTACAATTTTTTCATCATTTTCCCCCACCATGATATCTGTTCCCCCCTTTTACTGGAAATAAGAAAAGCAAAAAAGGATACACATTTTAAGGTTCCATCTTACCACATTTCTCCATGGCGAGATCACACATCTAGCGCATGGTTCAAAATAGAGGTGAAACGTGGCGGGCCTCCAACCGACATTGTACCTTGGTGCCTAGGGGTGTGCACGTAGGTGGTTTCGTGTTGACATGAAAGTCGGTGGCTTTCATTTTCATCTGCCAAGTCTTCCCTTTGCTTCTGTTGATGGGATTGCCCTCCAGTCGGATGCTTCACAGAATACAGAAATTTACCCTCATGTTTGAGATTTCTTGCCAGAGACTCAGATGGGTGAGCAGCAGAGTTTTGACCGCTCTGGGCCTTGGCCAGCTTTTCTGGCCCCGGGAGATTCCCAGGTCCAAGGATGCACTGGAATTCAAAGAGATGCAGGAACTGACTTCAGAAACCCAGGCCTGCTTTGCAGAAAAAAAAATAGGAAGGCTGATCTGATGAAAACTCTGAGGCTGTTTTGGAAGCAGCTGAGATGCCAGAGAGTCTCTCACAGACTGGGGCCAGTGCAGGCACCCACCAGCCAGCCAGCCTTCCTGCCATCCGCTTTTGGATGGCCAGAACAAAGCTTTCTAGTTGTGAGTCAAGGAGGCCCCAACTCTTCGTGAAGCGGGCCTAAGTGTGAATGTGGAGACTTAATTAAGAAGCGGGCTCTTTTGAGTAATTTCCTTTGAGTCCTCACAGAAATTGGCTTCAAACGCTATTAGCTCCCGAGGTGAGGGAAGGTGGAGGCAGAGTAGGAGGTTAATTGCTGAGGGCAGACGCGTCTGCCTGAGAGCCAACGTCGGATCTGCACGTGTTTTGAGGCCTCTCCCGGGCCGTTTTCATTTATCAAGAACCTTTGTTGGTTCCAGCCTGGATCCTACTTTTGTAGAAGTTTGAAAAAACTCCCAGCTCTGCTCAACCGCACTAAGCAGTTTGAAGCCTACTTGAGACATCATAAAGTTTTCTGTGCTTATTACTCTAAACGTCTGGAGCAAACCCAAATATAGATAAATAAGCAATCAAAAGCACAAACCAATTCTGGTCGTATTTAACATACTTGATTCTTTGGGTAAGGACAATTTTTTAAGTCTGGCAAAAAGTATTTTTACTCTGCCATAATTTAAGAAGAGTAATGACAACATACCCTCCACTCCTTTGTCTGTGAATTTTTATATTTTCAGGAGAATGAGGACCCCATAATATCTTTGCAATCATGGTGGTCTCTTTTTCTTTAACTCTGAAGGACACTGTAGCTGCCAATCGATAAAATTTCTTCTGGGAGTAGAGACAGACTTCCATATAGGATTACTTTGCAGGAAAGTCAGAAATCTGAAGCATGAATTAAATGGTTAAGCAGTGCTTGCAAGCCGTGATATCAGAAGAAATAACTGCTATTAAATTAAAGCTGAATAGCAGTGTGTGGGGGGAAATTTTTTTCTCATTTTCATCAGCTAATAATCAAAACAGTTTGACATTGGCCAGACAGAGCCAAAAAATATGGAAACAATTATTGAGTTAAATGAAATATCACAAAATTATATGTTATTTTGCATTTTGCGTTTTTAAGGTAAAAACATTTCATGAAGATTCTAGTATTGACCAAGTAAAAGAAAAAGGCTAGGAATGGGTTTAAAGTCAAAAGTAAGAAATGTGAAATTTTAAGATACCAGCGGAAAAATACTTGGATTATTCTTATTTCCACATACGTACTCTGCTTTAAATCTCATGCCCACTCCTATATTATTAAGTCGAAATGACCAATTCTATAATGGAGTAAAAATGGTCTCACTGACAAGAAAAAGATGCTTTATAAGTCCATTTGGGGGTTTGATCAAATGCACGTAGTTCACTTTATCTTAAGTAAGAAAGTGATGGTGATTGCCATTAAGTCTCATGCTCTGTTTTTACTTTTATGGGATCATTACACACCCTAACTGCATAGCACTACAATAACAAAATCACGTTTCCTGCTGTTTCAAGAAATCTGAAATAGTGCTGAAAGACATTTCCTACCAATGATGTCAGTGGTTATTTAATTGCCATTAAGACGGTAGTGAAACTCCTTCTTGACACTTACACATGATGAAGTGTTCTTGATCTGATTGTGTGAAACAAAATGGCTGCCATTATATTAGGCGTTCTTTCTGAAAACTGTTTTCATTACTTTAATAATGTTAGCAGGGGAGGCTGAATTATGTTTGGCATTAGCTCTTGAATTATTGCTTCTAAATAGCATTATACAAAATTGGACTACCTTAGTTTTCCATCCTGAGGGTAACTTACATTTTTTTTGCAATATCGAGAAAATTGCCACTTTTCCATTACTTGATATAAAAATAAATTGCCCACCCTAGATCTCAGATTTGTTCAGTTTTGTTCTGTCTTGTTAATTTTAACTACCGGGATCATTTTTCTGAAGATTGGAGGAGCTATGCTTAAGTCATGTCCATGGGACATAAAGCAACTTAGTAATTTATATATATATTTTTTCTTTTGGCTTGGGGTATAAATAAATAAATATATAACGGTCTTGTCTTCTTTCACATTAATCTTGATATTTACTATTACCTGGTTAGCTGCTTTCTTTATTTCCCCATATTATAGGAAAGCTTGGAAGAGGAAGAAAAGACCAAAGACTGTAAAACAGGAAGAGAGATTATGGCATAAGTTTAGAAGTGGAAAAACAACGTTGTCACTGGAATAAGAGCAATTTCCCTGTATCTCAAATTCTAAACAAAGCTATCGATCCTTAACTCAAAGTTGAAGATATTGTGGCTAGTTGGAAAAAAAAAATAGACGATGGGGTCTTTCTTTTCTACCTTTGAAACTGGGCTAGACAATGCGACTGACTTTGGTAAACTGGACTCTGGCAGAGGTTTGAAGAGTGCTTACATGTGGGAACTTACCCTGCCTTGCCGTTCTTTGGGCTCTTAGGACCTCTGCGTAAGGAAACCCTTGGTGTTCCGCTAAAGGGTGAGACCACATGGAGCAGATATGGCCTGTCCTCACTCAGGTCCCGTTAGACATACGTGCCTGCCAACCCTCAGACACGTGCGTAAAGTTACTCAGTTCCAGCCAAACCAGAGAGGACCAGAAGATCTGCTTGGTCAATTTACAGACACATAGAAATAAAAACGCTTGTTATTTTAAGTCATTAAGTTTTGGAGCAATTTGGTTTACAGGCAAAAAGCTAATCGATACAAATATAAAAAATGGAACATTTGTTTTTGGATGAAAAATATTAGCACGTTTTTATTGTCATTACTTTTTATATCTACTATTGAAAGGGTACTTCAACAGAAAACTTTATTTCAGCTACTCATGGTAGCTTGGGTAGCCCAGTCTATAAAGACTCAATGACTTGAGTCATTCTAGTTGAGAACCTACATATTTCTCTTGATTTCCTGGGTGTCTTGGTGAGCTTTGTAAGAACGGTTGCCATTATTTCTCAAAATATCACATTGCATTTTTATTTTGTAATTTTCTTATAGAGATGTGGGGTGCAAGTGATGACTGATGACATAAGCAGGCTGCATGCAGGTGAAGTGTGGGCTTCTAAGTGGTCCTCACTGCCCCAGGAGTGGATTAAGTCCTCTTTATGTGGTTTCGTGCCCCCACCCTCCTCCCTGTCTTCCTCCCCTAGCAGTGTCCAGTGATGGTCGAGCCCTTCCTTGTACTCATGTGACTATCGTTCAGGGCCCACTTATGAGTGAGAACATGTGGCATTCGATTATTTGCTTCTGTGATAGTTTCCTTGGTATGATGGCCTCCAACTCCATCCAATTTGCCAAGAAGTCCATGATTTTTGTCCTTCTTTATGGCTGTGTAATAGTCCATCGTGTGTATATATATACCACATTTTCTTTATCCAGTCTACTTTTGATGGATAGTAGGGTTGGTTCCATGTTTTTGCTATTGTGAATAGTGTGGTCATAAACACGTGTGTGCAGATGTCTTTTTCATAGAACAATTTCTGTTCCTCCGGGCTTATTCCCAGGAGGGAGATTGCTGGATGGTATGCAAGGTCAATTTTTAGTTATTTCAGGAATCACCACACCGTTTCCCACAGAGGTGGAGCTAGCTTGCACTCCATCGTGCACAAAGCCACCCATAACAACCACTGGGGAAAGGAGACCATATTTAGCTAATGGTGCCGGGAAAACTGGCTGGCCACATGCAGAAGAATGAAACTGCACCCCTACCTATCACCAATACAAACATCAACTCTAAGTGGATCAAAGACCTATGTGTAAAACCTCAAACTAGGCTGTGCTCGGTGGCTCAGCCTGTCATCCCAGCACTTTGGGAGGCCGAGGTGAGTGGATTGCCTGAGCCCGTGGGTTCGAGACCGGCCAGGGCAACAACATGGCGAGACCCCCTCCCTACAACAAATCAAAAAATTAGCTGGGTGTGGTAGCAAGTGCCTGTAGTTCTGGCTCCTTGGAGGATCGCAGGCCGAAGGATCGCAGGAGCGCAGCAGATCGACGCTGGGGTGGCCGTGAGCATGCCACTGCAATCCAGCCTGGGTGACCGAGTAAGACTCCAACTCAAAAAACAAAAACAAAAACACCTCTAACTATAAGAATCCTAAAAGAAAATGTAGGAAACACCATTATGCAATCAGAGTAGGCAACAAATTCTTGACCAAGTTCCCCAAAACAAATGCCATGAAAGAAGGCTGAAGTAGACAAGTGGAACCTCATCAAACAGAGAAACCATCAAAGGAGTAAAGACACAAAACACAGAATGGGAAGAAATATTTGCAAATTGTGTATTTGACAAAGGTCTAACCTTCAGGATCTACAAGGAACTCATCCGAAGTGACAGGACAAGATAACTCAGTTAAAAATGAGGGACACATAACATCAATAAGCGTGCCTGATCTCAAACCAGGTGAAGTGAGGACCAAAGAGCAGCCCATACTTTACCTGTATGATGACCACTTATCTACCTAATCCTGAAATGTATCCCACATTTTGTTTTTTAAGTTGGCATGTCACTCCGTCTCCCGACTGGAGTGCAGTGGCATGCATGCTCATGGCCACCCCAGCGTCGACCCGCTGGGCTCAGGCAACCCTTCTGCCTCAGCCTTCCAAGTAGCTGAAACTACAGGTGTGTGCTACCACACCCGACTAATTTTTTAAAAAATTTATGATTGTAGAGATGAGGTCTTGCCAAGCTGCCCAAGCTGTTCTTGAACCCGTGGGCTCAGGCAATCCTCTCACCTCGGCCTCTCAAATTGCTGGGATTACAGGCTTGAGCCACCACACCTGGCCTTCCCACATCTTTACAATAAAAATTTAAAAAAGTGGATAAGAGACATGAACAGACACTTCTCAAAGGAGAACATACAAGCAGCCAACAGACACATGAAAAAATGCTCAACCTCATTAATCATAAGAGAAATGCAAATTAAAACCACAATGAGATACCACCCAACTCCGATAAGGATGGCAATCATTAATAAGTCAAAAAACAACAGATGTTGGCATTGGTGCAGTGAAAAGGGAACATATCACATTTTCTATTATCAGCTTTTTTCATCTCTATTTTGCCACCATGTTTTGTTTTTTTTTTGAGTTGGAGTCTCACTCTGTCACCCAAACTGGAGTGCAGTGGCCGCTCCCAGCCACCGCAGCCTTGACTGGCTGGGCTCTGGCGATCCTTCTGCCTCAGCCTCCCAAGTAGCTGAAACTACAGGTGCGCACTACCATGCCTGGTTAATTTTTTAAAAAAAATTTATTGTAGAGATGAGGTCTCGCCAAGTTGCCCAGGTGGGTCTCGCACCCGCGGGCTCAGGCGATCCACTCACCTCAGCCTTCCAAAGCACGGGATTACAGGCTGAGCCACCGAGCCCAGCTGCCACCATGTTTTTAAACCATTATTTTTTATGTACTCTTGAGAACTGTTGGGAACCAAACACATTAGCTACTGCTAATTGAATGTGACGCATCATTATGGATGCAAGTTACATTAGCACTCACATATTTTTCCACATTCCCATTGGAATTTGTACCAAACCTTCAAAACGATCTGAGAAAGACCTTTGCATATTTACTGTCAATAAGAATTATATCCCAGATGCACATAGAGAGCACATCTTTCTTCTATCTTTTTTTTTGAGTCAGAGTCTCACTCCGTCGCCCAGGCTGGAATGCAGGGGCACACTCATGGCCACTCCAGCAATGACCTGCTGGGCTCCGGCGATCCTTCCACCTCAGTCTTCCAAGTAGCTGGAACTATAGGCATGCGCTACCACACCCAGCCAACCTTTTGATTTATTGTAGAGACAAGGTCTCGCCAAGGTGCCCGGGCTGGTCTCAAACCCACGGGCTCAGGTGATCCACTGGCCTTGGCCTCCCAAAGTGCTGGTATGACAGCCTGAGCCACCGAGCCCGGCCCTTTCATCTACCTTCTTGGGAGTATCTGGATGACAAGAATCCACTCATATTTGAGTATACACCTCTAGTTTAAAAAAATTGATTGACACAGGTTGTTGCCTGAATGTGAGACTGTTGGAACATTCAAGAAATTTCAGGACTTAGACGTTGTGTGCTTTTGCCTTGCTCTAGGGCCGTGTTGCCTGTTGCTGCAATTTTGTCTTGTCATTCTGACTGAGTGCATGAACTGCATTCCCTTTGGACAGGTTTATTTGAAAGTTCAGATTCCAGAGATTGGCCGGAATACTTTTTTGTCCAAGACGTTCAGAGTTGAAATCTGTTCTTTTGGATACATATTCTACCAGATGATCCAGACCTTTGTAATCAGCTGGCTCTATACTACTCTTTGCTAGAAAACAAGTCTTGAAAACTGCAACCTAGAATCTGGACGAGTTATCCATCCAGATTAGTGGCTACTTTGCATTTTCAAAGATGGACTATAATTCATGCTAAAAGTTATTATTTTGAGGAAAATTATATGTAATAAGTAAAGTAGATGATTTTTCTCAGAAATGAGAAGTAAGAAAACATGAAATTTTATATGTCTAATATCTGGCTCCGGGTTGTAATTTAAAATTAAATCCTTTTGCTGCATATGAAGGCAGCTATCAAGTTAACGTATATTAAACTGAAACCAAACAGCCCTACCTGTGAGTATCAGTGGACTCCAATATAAGAACTCTCTCAGCATGAACAAAGTAGGTCCACTTAGATCTGGTTTCATGTAAGGATTTTTCTACTGTCACATGTTGTTCTCAGTTTTACGTGAGACAAGATGGTGTTCATTCTACAGTAGGTGTAGACAAATTCTGTTGCTTTTTTCCCTAAAAACAAAGCATTTTTATTCATTTTTGGTGGAGCAAGCTATATTGTGTGTGGTCATTCTTTTAATAAGAATGAGTAAGAATGAATCTTTGACCGGTGGGTACAGCATACAGTTCCTCTAGTGCTGACATAACGTATCCCAGAGAAGAGAGCTTCCAAAAAAAGTAGAATTTCGAGTTAGGTAATTTGGGTCTAATCTGCTGATTTGTTGGGTAGCCATCAACAAATCACTTAACTTCAGTTATAAAATGCTTTGAAATCCTTAGACTAAAGTGCCAGTGTTTAAGACAGAGTATCAGACTTGATTCTCATTTTACACAGTCCCCAGGGGAAATTTTGAGAGCATTACATAGAACTAGAATTTGGCATGATAAAATAATAATGGATTCAGGAATTAAGTGAATCTGTTCCATATTTATAATTCTCAACATTGCAACAGCTCAGAACAATGGCAGAGCACTCATTTTTGTAGAGGCTTTTTGAGTGCTGGAGAGACTAAGTGTCCTAGAGAGACATGACCTGTGACCTGGCAGTTGAAGCCTGCGAGAAGCACTGATGTGGTGATGGATCAGCTTGTATCCCAATGAGGGATTAAGAGATTGTAAAGTAAATGAAAATGCCCTTCCCAGTGTTTCCCTTTGTGGACATCTGCTTTGGCCATGTCTGATTCTGGGAGAAGCACCAGGGAAAGCCCTCTGATGGCACTGGGCTTCACAGTGTCAGACACGCCAGGCCCGGAGGCCTGGAATCAGACGCCAAAGCGCCCTCTCTAACTCTTCCTTCACGGGCCTGAGGGTTTCATGTCACTCTTTGGAGATGCAGTCACTTTTGAGAGGTGCAAAATCTGTTTGAGGCTGTTGTAAATCAGAGCTCTCTTAGATTCCCAGACCAAGGTATGAGTACAGGTGGGATCATATTAGGCTGTCATTAGAAGTACAATTCTGAGCCGGGCTCGGTGGCTCAGCCTGTAATCCCGTGCCTTTGGGAGGCTGAGGTGAGTGGATTGCCTGAGCCTGTGGGTTCGAGACCCGCCTGGGCAACTTGGTGAGACCTCATCTCTACAATAAATCAAAAATTAGCCAGGCGTGGTAGCGCATGCCTGTAATTCCAGCTACTTGGAAGGCTGAGGAGGAAGGATCGCCGGAGCCCAGCAGGTCGAGGCTGCGGTGGCCGGGAGCGGCCACTGCACTCCAGTCTGGGCGACAGAGTGAGACTCCAACTTAAAAAAAAAAAAAAAAAAGAAGTACGATTCTGACAGGAGTGTGATCAGGATGTGTCCCGTGACCATGCTGAGGCTTAGGCCTGACTCCACATTGCCCATGGAGCTAGTGTGGCGAGGCTTCTGGAAGCCTGGGTATCATTTCATTCCAACTGCATGGAAGAAGCTGGAGGACATTTCCAGATCCTTTGAGTCATCCCACAAATCTTTGCTGTGTTGCTGCTCTGCACTAGTGCTATGTGTCATTTTAGGGATAAGGAGGTTCAATAGACAGACACTTATTGATACTGCTGTTCCAGTGAGCAGCTGCCCTCATGGGAGGTTGTTATTTTTATTTATTTATTTTGAGTCGGAGTCTCACTCTGTCACCCAGGCTGGAGTGCAGTGGCACACTCATGGTCACCCTAGCATCAACCCGCTGGGCTCCAGCAGTCCTTCTGCCTCAGCCTTCCAAGTAGCTGGAACTATAGGCGTGCGCTACCATGCCCGGCTAATGTTTGATTTATTGCAGAGATGAGGTCTCACCAAGTTGCCCAGGTGGGTATCGAACCCGCGGGCTCAGGCAATCCACTCACCTCAGCCTCCCCAAGCGCAGGATTACAGGCTGAGCCACCGAGCCCGGCTCCATCAAGCATTTATTGTCCACCTGAAATGTATCTGGAAATTTGCTTTGGAGAAACACTGTGCCCACCTTCAAAGTGCCTGCCGTCTGGAGAGGAGACAGATAAGTAAACATGTTCGACAGAGGATGGTAAATGACAAAACAGACATAAACACGGAATACTGGCAAACACAGAGGAGATGACCTAACTCAGACTGTAGGGATGTCAAGATGTGTTAGCGATCTATTGCCATGTGACAAATGACCATAAAACAAGATGGTTTGATGCAGGAACCGGGCTCCTTGGCTTCGTGCAGGAAAGAACTCAAAAGTGAACCACCAGAGTAAAGTGAAGGCAAGGTTACTAAGAAGAGGAACAGAAAGCAGACAGCCCTACAGACGGAGCAGCCCCTGCCCCTTGCTGGGATTTTATGTTTATAATTCTTTTCTGATTATATGATAAACAGGAGGTAGAATCTTCGTGGATTTCCTGGGAAAGAGGCAGAATTTTTTAAGAATAGGGTCCACCCAACTTGTTCCTATAAACGGGTAGGGCTGTAACTGTCATGGTTCTGGAGGGCGTGTTATCTCGCGTGCTAATACAATGAGTGTATAATGAGGGCAGGGCTGGGGACCAGGCACAGTAGTTGCCATCTTGGTTCCAACTGGCTCTAACTGGTTTTTTTTTTTTTTTTTTTTTTTAGAAAGCAGGATTTATTGAGAAGGCAGAGAAGCTCCCACAGGGGAAGGGGACCCAAAAGGGTTGCCCTGTAACTGGTTCTTAACTGAATCCTGTTTTTCTCTGTAGAATCTAAAAAAACAAAACAAAACAAAACAAACAAACAAACAAACAAACAAAAAGAACGAGAGAAAAGGTCTTGAAAAGTTAACCCTAATGTTTCCCTGGGAAACTAGTCCTTCCTGCTGAATTCCTGTCTCACCTTGAAACAACAATAAGTATGTTTTCCCCTCTCTCACCGTTTCTCTGGGTCAGGAATTTGGGGATGTGTGGCTGGGTAGTTACAGCTCAGGTGTCTCTCGTGAAGTAGCAGCTGGATGCCAGCCCAGGCTGCCGCCCTCGGAAGATGGGACTGGAGCCAGAGGGTGTGCTGGCCAGGTGGCCCGCTCACGTGGTGTCCCAGTCTGTCCTGCTGGTGGGTGGGAAGCTTCGGTCCTTCCCCGCCAAGTCCTTGCCACAGCGCGGCCGGAGTGTTTACATGACACGGAGACCGGCTTCCCCCAGAGTGAGCCGTTCAGGAGAGGCCAAGGCAGACACACTCATGCTGTTTATGAGCTGTCCTTGGAAGTCCTGCTTCTCGTTTCTCCTGTATTCTATTGGTCACACAGGCCAGCCATGATTAAGTATGGGAGAGACTACTCATAGGTGTGGCTATCAGCAGGTGAGGCTCTTGTGCCATCTCGGGGGCTGGCTATCACACCAGTCTTCAGGGCTACTCTGTCTCTGTGATTTTTTTTTTTTTTTTGAGTTGAAGTCTCACTCCGTTGCCCAGACTGGAGTGCAGTGGCCGCTCCCGGCCACCGCAGCCTCGACCTGCTGGGCTCTGGCGATCCTTCCGCCTCAGCCTTCCAAGTGGCTGGAACTACAGGCGCGCGCTACCACGCTCGGCTAATTTTTTGATTTATTGTAGAGATGAGGTCTCGCCAAGTTGCCCAGGTGGGTCTCGAACCCGTGTGCTCAGGCAATTCACTTACCTCGGCCACCCAAAGTGCAGGATTACAGGCTGAGCCACTGAGCCTGGTCTGTCTCTGTGTTTTAATGCTAGTCCTTAGACCATTGACTTCCGTGGACCTTGGCCACCACCACTGATATTGTAGGCCTTTGAGTTTCACATGTTACATGGGCTTCAGTCATGACAACTCTTTCTTGAATCACGCAGGGTAATAAGATGTTAGCAAAACACTGGATACAATTGTATCTTAATTTAATGCTCCTGATGAGTTAATCCTAGTGGTGTCCCTGGCAGTTAATAGGTTTCAGACAACATCACAGAAGAAAAGTATTTGTTGTGAAGTATGGGGATTACAAAATAAATTGTTCTTTCTAATAGTGTTTCTCAGACATTATCATGGGCCTCCAAGTGGGAACCATTACCCCTGGAGACTTGATAATTAACCATTTGCCTAGATTGACCCATACTGTCTGTAGCTCTAATGTGAGTTTCAAGCTTATCATGACATGGACCATTTAATACTCAATAATGTAAGGGTCCCCCAGATCCTCTCCCAGAAGAGTGATGCAGTCCATACATGTATGGGCGTTGAGGCTTGAGACTTGTCTTGTGTTGAGTAGGGAGGGTGGACGTTGATTAACAAGTGCTGCTCTTTTCATTTGCTGGATGAGACTATCCTGCTAATGCTTTTGCGCTCCATAAGCCCCTGTTCCACCAACCTGTCTGTAATAAGTTTCTCAGAGCACGTTGCGATGATCAGAGGTTCACACCCCCAACGTCACCACGTCTTTCTACCTCAAATTGCACGTATCCCACATTTGCATGCATCTGTCTTGATATTTTTCTCCTTTAGAGGAAGGGGCAATTCATGGTAGACCACGTGTTTTGACATCATACAGACAGAATTTGGACCAAAGCCCTGCAACTACGAGAGGGCCCTAGGTGAACTGCTACAGAGAAAGTGTCCTCATGAGAAAAATGAGGACAATGGTGATCTGATGGGGATGATCGCAGAAGACCATGGATGTCCCTCACAGAGTGCT
Source organism: Tarsius wallacei (assembly GCA_963574415.1). Lineage (NCBI taxonomy): Eukaryota > Metazoa > Chordata > Mammalia > Primates > Tarsiidae > Tarsius > Tarsius wallacei. The sequence goes on along the minus strand of CAUYQG010152201.1, from coordinate 609 downwards.
TGGAACCCAGCCTACAATCAGCTTCATTCCTTGCTGCTGACTTCTTCCCAGTAGAGGTTCCTGTCTTTTATGGGGTCTCGTTCCATAAATGCTCAGGCTTCGGGTCCCATCCCTGACTATACACTCACTCTTTCATATTATAAACGCTCTAAAACCTATCTTCCATTTTTATATTCCCTGATTCCCTCTTTTTTTGTATTCCAACTTATTTAAAAGGTTGTCTAAGTTGCAGAGTGTTCCATCTGCGTGGGTCAGTGCCTGCTGGGCCGTCACCTTCTCTGAGCATTGAAATCGCTCACACCAAGGTTTCTAGTATCTGCCAAAGTGTCAGATATCAGGTACCTTTCAATCCTTACCTCCGTTGATCTATTTTTTTTTTTGAGTTGGAGTCTCACTCTGTCACCCAGACTGGAGGGCAGTGGCTACTCCTGGCCACCACAGCCTCGACCCGCTGGGCTCCAGCAACCCTTCCACCTCAGCCTTCCAAGTAGCTGGAACTACAGGCGCGCGCTACCACGCCCGGCTGATCTTTGATTTATTGTAGAGATGAGGTCTCGCCAAGTTGTCCAGGCGGGTCTCGAACCCGCGGGCTCAGGCAATCCACTCACC
>CAUYQG010152200.1:0-15103 GCA_963574415.1 Tarsius wallacei | reverse complement strand
TAATAAACTTTTAACTTTAGAATAGTTTAAGATTGAAAGGAAAGTAACAAAGATAGTATAGAGTCTTCCCACACACCTCACCAGTAGTTCTCAAAATTGTCAAAGTTATCAAAAACAGTGACAGTTTCAGCCCATGTCATAGCCAAGAGAAGCCGAAGGAGATGTGGCCAGTAAATGTGACATGGGATCTTGGCGGGGTGGGGGTGGGGGGGAATTAGGTAAAAACTAAGGAGAGCTATGTAAAGTGTGAGCTTCAGTTAATAATAAGGCATAAATATTGTTTCCTTAACTGTGACAAATGTACCATAATATTGTAAGATGGTAATAGGGAAACAGTGTGAGGTGTGTGGGAAGACTCTATACTATCTTTGTTACTTTCCTTTCAATCTTAAACTATTCTAAAGTTAAAAGTTTATTAAAAACATAGCTAAATAAAGGTAAGGCACTATTATAAGTAATGATTATTTTATCCAAGAAGCTCTGACACATAAGTTCCTTAGTTTTAAAAGTCTATTCCTCAGCCAGGGTGGTGGCTCATGCTTGTAGTCCCAGCATTTTTGGAGACCCAGGCAGGAGGATCACTTGAGGCCAGGAGTTCAAGACCAACCAGGGCAGTGTAATGAGATTCCCTCCTCCATAAAAGTTAAAATACTAGCCAGCATGGTAGCTACTCCCAGCTATATGGGAGGTTGAGGTGGGAAGGTTGCTTGAGCCCAGGAGTTCAAGCTGCAGTGAATTATGATCACACCACTGCACTCCAGCCTGAGCGACAGAACCTGTCTCTAAAAAAAAAAAAAAAAAAATCCGTTCACAAGGTCTGTCCCAGCGCCATTCTCAGAGTGATGTTTAATGTCCTTATTAGTGTGCTACCTCATCTCACCTCCCACTAGCTTGCAGTGGTTTGGGGTTTCCAGCTAAAGAGACTGAAGAACATGGCAGTTCTTCACCTTGGCATAAATTCTGTGGCAGACCTTGTATGCGGCATTCATGAAGAAGTTCGCATGTGCTATCTCTGCTCCCACCTGGTCAGAGCATAGCTGCCTTGGCAGCATATGGGCATTCATACAGCCAGGGTCAAGATCCCTGGTGAAGTTTCTTCCAGGCAGAGTCCAGATTCCCTGTAAGGTTTATTCCCGCAAGTGTCTAGGTTCCCTGTGTGTGTCCTTTGTGGCAGGGTCCTGTGACAGCCCACTTCACAGCTGTGGAAGGAAGCTCAGGCCTACCCGGCAGGTTCTGCAGCTGGATGTGTGCAGAACAGGAGTGTATATGAGTAGCCAGAATCAGTGACCACTGTGGTCCTTTTACCTTTCTGGCTGCAGCCATGACAACTGCTGTGTTACTGGAAGTCACTCCTACCATCTTTATTTCAGTGAACAGGATTGTCTGTTCATTCTGGACACATGGTATTATATAAAGGTATGCATCTGATCATGGATCATTATAGAAATTGAATTCAGAATCACCCCATTGTATCAAGTGCAGTGTTCTATAATCTCTAGGTGAAAATGAATTGGCCAGTCAGGTACCCTCCTGTGACCAGTGACTGTGGAATCGCTCAGTAATGCTTTTCGGTTCTGTGCACTCAGTGAGGTGAGCCTTAGCCAGGTCAGGTTCACTGATGATACCAAAAGTATCAGTTCACATGAAAATAACACAAAAAGCGTGCGCTTGCCACTCTCCAGGCATTTCCGTCACTTAGGCTGTTGGAAATTCTGCCCCACCCATGAAGTAGGGTGACAGGTGAGAGAAGGACACGCCGCCAGAACACAGGTGTCAAGTCGGAGCCACCTGAGTCTGGATGGAATGTTTGCCCTGCCACCACGCACGGAAGCCATGGCATAGCCTGACGGTTATAATCACTGCTTCTCCTTTCATAATACTCTATTTCTAGACCAAATTATATTTGCTTATTATTTTAATCCAAATGACATAGTGTATCTTTATGCCGCCACAGCTGAAATTTTAGGAGCTTTGGAATAAAGTTAATATTCACCCAGAGGAATGCTGACCAATTTAACTTCCTGCGATAGTCGCCACTAACCACATGTGGAATGTGACTGGGGTGTTGCAGGTACTGACTTTGAGATTTTATTTAACTGCACTTAATTTAACTTTAAATGGCCACATGTGGCTAAGGACCTGCCAGAGCATGGTCTAGACGGTGTGGGAACCTCCATCATGACACATGGTCCTGGGTACAATCACCCTCAGCATTGCTTGTGCACACATGGCTATTCTTTTTGAGAAAAATGGAGGTTTTTTAGGAACCTTTTTTCTTATGTTTAGAATATTTAGAATATTTGGAATGTATAGATCACTGGGAGAACAAAGTGCCTTCTCAATTTTGACCCGCCTAAATCTAATGCTGTAAGATCTTAAACTCAACACTACAAAATATAGCTCCCTAAATTTAGTTTACCATACTCTTTTGTGGGGGGAAATGGGGAGACACTGGTCCCATATGTCCTTGATTCTACTTTTAAGAGTCTGAACCTTTAGAAAATTATCATTGGCAATAGCTTTATTTCTTTAATTTTGAAAACAAAGGGCTATTTTCTTTTACAGATACAAATCTGTTATTTGATGCCTGCAGAGTTCAGTGACACTTTAAATCTGGATTGAGTGATATTTGCAGAGCCAGATAAAATCCATTCCCATGATGTTTCCGTTAGGCTAAGAATGGAATTCTGAGATTATAGTCTCAGAGAAGGGGAGCTGAGGCTTGTAAGTTTATAAATGCATTGCAGATAAACATTAAAATATTAAACTGAGGACCTCTGTTTTTATTATTGTTGAATTGTACATGTAAATCCAGAAGCTCTGTGGAAAAAATCAGAGAAGGTGACAGTCCTTAATTACCTGACATTTCCTTGACTGGAAAATCTCAAGGAATAGGGAGGATCCACAGTTAACAGATCCGACTAGGAGCCATATAGAAATGCAGGGAGGGTGGCTCGTAAGAAACTTCCTTCTCCTAACACTCAGTGCAAGGACTTTTTTAATTAAGTTAAATAGACAGATTTTTTTCTACAGATTATGATATTAGAAAAACACTTCTTTTGCTGGGAGACAGGAAATAGTGAAATTAATCTAAAATATTATTTAATGAGAATTTGAAGCAATGACATTACCAAGCACTTGCTTTCTGTCTGAACAGCCTCACAGTGTGGTGTTACATGGCTTCTCTTTCAGTGTGTCTTTCGTCTTTGATTCAGTGCCTATTTCTACTCTGTTCTTGGATTTATCTTCATGGTCGTAACACTGTGACATTGGCTCTTTATTATTCCTGGTGCAGACATCATTGTTAAATATGAGCATATGCTTAGCCAACAGCTGCAGTCCCCAGAAGCCCTGCTCATGCTTCCAGCCAGAGTCCTTCCCCGAAGAAACGTCTAACAACACAGATGAATACTGTCTTACCTTTAACTTTATAAGTGTAATTATGCAGTGTGCATTTCCTTGTGCCTGGCGTCTTTGCCTCAACAGTATGCTCCTTGTAATGTCTCCCTGTTGACTGTAGCAGTAGTAATTCATCCATTCTCATTGTTGTACAGTACACCAGGGTATACCTATACCACACTGTATTAATCTGTTTTACAGTTGGGTTAATTGAATTGAGGACTGTCACAAATCCTGCTTCATGAACATCCTTTATGTGTGTTTTTTGTGCTTAGTTACATGTTACTCTTAGATCTATAACTAGAATTGGAATTGCTACATTGTAGGGTGCATATATGTTCTCAGTTTTAATAGGTACTGCCAAACAATTTCAGAGTACTTGCACAGCACAGGAGAGCTCCAGATACTCTGTATTCTCAGTATCCTTATCGACACTTGGTATGGTCAAGATTCTGGGGTTTTTGCCACTTGGTGTCTATAATGATATTCATAATTTAAAGTTGGAGAAAGTCAGTAGTGATTGGCAACTTTACAATATCAGACCACAGACACCCCTACAAACACAGCGTAATCATCAGATGTGCCCACTCCCAACTCTCCATAGACCTGACCAGAAAACCCCTTGATGGCAGTGGCCTCTGACCTAGCTCAGTTTGGGAGTATAATTTGGAAATTTGGTCCTACAGTCAAACAAACAGTTGGGTAAGGAAAAGGGCGGTGCCCTGCTGTGAGCCTGAGGGCTTTTGGTGGGGTAAGAAGTATTTCAGGCATTTCTAACGCTGAATTTGCCAAATGCTCTCACAGTGTGCTTATTGGATTTTTATAATAAAGTAATTTATCTTAAATAACGCTCAGTTCATCCAGTTGAATCCAACACACTGCATTTTGGTGACAACTTCATTCCCAACCTTGTACATTGTGGTAATATAAAATGAATGAAAGATAGTGAGGAATAAAGATCCAAAAAGATGCATTATCCAATCATTGATCATATAAACGCAAGGTAAAACAGTGTTGACATGTCCATCTCACTCAGTGGATTGGCAGAAATTATGTTTGATAATAGGATCTGATGAGTGTGGGGTAAGGGTGCACACATATGCTGCTCAGATGTTACAGTCGTTCTGGAAGGAAGCTCAGTGTAACAATTTAGATTGGAATGTGGACATGCAGTGACCCAGCAATATCACCTGTAGTTGTAAGCCCTGGAGAAGTGTTCATGTGTTCACCAGGAGTCATACACACTGATGTTTACTCCAGATTTTGTAGTAATGGAAAAAAGCATCAAAGGACTGGCATATGTATATACTGGGTTACCATGCTGGGGTTCAGAAGAATGAAGTGTAAGGTTTGTGAAGAAAGGACTTTGTTTTGTTCATTCCTGTATCTTCAGTGACTAGACCAATGAGTGGCATGTGGCAGAGTAATTATTTGTTGAATGCACCTGTAAATTAGTGGCTAGATTTCTAAGTCATGGTTGAGTGAACAAAGCAAATTGCAGAAAATGTGTACTGGACAATACATGTTCCTATGTGTAAATCCATAAAAACTTACTGGAAAGATACACTCCAGAATGTGAACTATATGTAGAATTGTTTGTGTAAGTCCACAGAAACTTATCTGGAAAGATATACACCAAAATGACAACAGTGATACCCTTTAAGGTGTGCTGGGAAGGGATCAGGATTTGGGAATAGCATTCATAGATGACTTCAGACTTTTTTTTTTTTTAGATGGGGTCACATCCAGGCTAGAGTACAATGGCGTACACAATCCCAGCTCACTGCAGCCTCAACCTCCTAGTCTCAGGCGATTCTTCTGCCTCAGCCTCCTGAGTAGCTGGGACTACAGATGTGTGTCACCACACCCAGCTAATTTTTTGATATTTTGTAGAGATGAGGTCTCACTATGTTGCCCAGGCTGGTCTCGAACTCCAAGACTCAAGCAGTCCTCCTGCCTCAGCTTCCCAAAGTTCTGGGATTACAGGCATGAGCCACTGTGCCCAGTTTTCCCAACTCTTTTCAATGTTTCAGAATTGGGAAGAGGATAATATTGTCATGTATTTCTTGGGTAATTACAAGATTATTTTTAAATTGCATTTTACTACAGGAAGATAACTTCCTTGTTATCTAGCAGGAAATTACTAAACCAGAAGCGCCTCCCTCTGGGGTCCCACAATCCCCACTGAATATACAATGTCTGGTTTTGCTAGAACTCTGCTTCCCAGGGAGGATTCCCTGAACGTGTGGAATAGATTGGGGAGAAAAAAGCTGTCCAGAGAGTTTACATATTTCTTTAGGATTAAACCAGCTATTTGTATAGTTTCCATCTTTGTTCTGATTTTGTACTAGAAGAGTATGGGAAATGATTGTTTTTATTTTTGCTAATTTCATTCACACATCTTTATTAAAAAACTATCACATACTTTAATAAAGGAGAAAATCAAGCAAGTTGGCAGATACAGACAGTGGACCAAGCTTTCATTCCTTCTCTGTTTTCCTTAGTGTGTGGTGCTGGCACATCAGCCTCTCTGGCTTTACTGTCATGTCTGCATAGTGAGGAGATGAGTGCTGGGTTCCCAGGGTCCCAGTACCCAGCCCAAGTTTCTCTGCTTTGTGAATTTCTCCTTCCATGGGAAATACTGATTCCATGGTGTTCTGGGCCATCTAAGCCCAGTTAGTACTAAAAAGAGAACAGCCCTGCCTCCCGCAGTGGGAATTGCAGGACTTTTTCCTGGCAAGCATTTCTTCTGAATATTTTTTAAGGTAAATAACATTTTGATAAGGGAAATACTGCATTTGGGGCCCACGCAGGGCTGTTCCATGATGCTGTTGGCCCCTAACCTTCCATGGTTGATTGGCTGCTGCCGGTAAACCAAAGGAACTTGGTGAGGGAAAGTGCTTTGACACAGTGTCTGCTGTGCACCATGCATTGCACTGCATGCTCCCTGTGCATTATTGCATTTAACCCACACAGTTACCTGGCGGGCAGGGGCCATTATCATCATCACTTTATAGATAAACTAACAGAGTCTCCAGATGGCTGTATCACCCAAGTAGACTGCACAACAGAGACTTGAGTCAGGACTGATTTGACTCCATCCCACCTAGGAACATGAGGTTCATGTCCTGGAATGCAGTTCCATCTGTGGGTCGACTCTGGCACTTTGTCCTATGAAACTTTTTCTGTAGAAATAGAAGAGCTGTGTCCTTCCATCAACAGCCCTAGCTGGTTCTTCATGAAGTCATCCACAAATCATGAATTCCTTTCCGCATCCTTCCTGTCCTGCATTATCATGACTTAATGTGCTGGCATGAGACATTTAGATTAAACTCTGTCTGATGCTTTAAATGGATTTCTCATCTGGAGGGCAAAACATTTTCTTTGTCATAGTTTTCAGATAAATTGAACTGTTACTGGCCCTGTGGAGGTCTGGTGCAATTTTACTTCATTGAGTACTCTCATTTAGTGTCTGTTGTTAACATTTGCCAAGCAGTTGTGAACAAAATATTTGCCTCATTTAAGTTAAATTTTGAATGTTTCCTTTTTGGTGATTGAGTGATTCTAGTGTTTTGGGTTCTCTGGATTTATGTTGACAACTCCTTGCCTTCTAAAAAGAAATCACCTGATCACTTATATCATATGCTTTCTTAACAAACTTTTCCCAAGGTCAAAAGAAAGTCAGCATATACTTTTTCATTAGCAGATAGTTGTATTATTATAGGATTGTTTTATTCAGGACCTCTGGGAACTGTCAGTGTCTCTGCCCTCATAGCGATAGCTGTCTTCTGCCTTCAACAGACATGTTGGGCTTTATTCTGAAAGGTAGAAGGTGTGCGCTCAATGAATAGTGGGAAAAAATATTTCTCAGCCTACATTTCCTCTTAATGTCAAGAGTCTACAGCCATAGAAATAAACGTTTTTTTTTTTATTGTAGACTTAATGTATCCTAAAAAGAGAAAGCAGAAAAAAAATATTTCTTTCAAAATATCTTTCTTATCTTTAGATAGATAGATGGATGGGTGTGTAGGTGGGTAGTTAGGTAGGAAGGGTAGGTAGGTAGATAGGTAGATAGGTAGATAGATAGATAGATAGATAGATAGATAGATAGATAGATAGATGACTACGCTCATAACCTTATTTTTTAGATTGTTCATGTTAACCTGGCAAATAGTTATTAATTTTTGGTTTAAAAACTCATGTTTGTGTTTTAAAAATGCATATGAGTGTTACTATGATTATATGTTTCTTAGTTGAGATAAATACTCAAGATATGTAAACTCATGATGTTAACTCATGATGTTAGTTAGGTTGCAAGGAGGCTATGTGAAGAGGCAGAGGAAGTTTGGCTAGAGAAGGAGACAGAGAAATGGAGATGTAACCACCCTAGCTAGAGCAGAGCATGCTCTGGAAGCAGTCTGCCAGCCCTGATCCACCTCAGAAACCACCACCACCCCTCCCCCTGTTCCCACTGTGTCTGCGGAGACCCTGCCCACTTCTCATGGGGGATCCAGGCAGCCCCCAGGCTTTCTCTATCCTGCACCTCACTGACCTCATCACCTACCATTGTGGAACTAGTACTGGCTTCCCCTAACAGATCAGTTTTAGTTGCTTATAGTGATTAGGAGTTGAGTTTAGCCATGTGCTTGCTAACATGCCTTCTTGACTTTCTGTTGGGCTCCCTACTACAGAAGAAAACCCAAGTTGGAAGAAACACAGTGAAAGTTCTGTTCCAGGTCTTTGTGAAATAATTGAGTACTTCAGTCCCCAGTGAGAGGCAGGTTTCCTTAAGACATTTTTGTTTGATGCCCCCTAATGTCTAGCTGGTGACTCCTGTGTTCCAGTTACCGGTTCTGATCTCTTTGTGCCTCAAAGCCTCAAAAGTCAACTGTAACTTTTTTTTAAGAAATAAGCTTTGCCACATCTCCAAGTCTGCTTTGCCCCATTTAGTTCTCCTAATTTTCCAACTCTTCTCTTCTGAAGACTCTGGGAGATTTCAAGCCAGGATAACTAGTTTTCTGTTGAAAACAAACCCTCCCAAGGTGGTTTGGTGCCTGGAAAATACATTTAAAAACCGATGGAGACAAAACCTATGCGGTACCTCTTTGAAGCCAGCCCCTGAAGCTACCCCAGGTTTTACCTGGAGGCATCTCTAACTTGCTGTACCAAGGAAACTATCCCTGTTTCCTGCACAGCTGCCATCCCTGTAGTTCCTTCAGATGTTGTCATCATGCCATCATGTGCATCTTTTGGGTCTTTCCACTTCCTCTGACATTAACAAGGGAAAATATGACCAGCTGTTGCTCTTCGCCCTGGACTTGCAGCATCTTGCTGTGACCTACTGCTGTTTCAACAAGCAGACCAAGTGAGTCTGAAGACATTTCATTCCGAGACTAAAAATGAAGGGTACCAGACTCAAAAGGGCAGTGGCAAAGGCATATTCAGATTTGTTTGAAGGAAGTGGCAGAGTGAAGAGACAGACCCCCTCCCTGCTCATGGTATGTGTCATCTGAGGACCCTGGCCAGAGGATAACTGAGAGGCAGCAACATGACTCCGGAATCCACCGTGATGAGAGATGCATGACTGTATTGCCTTTCAGAAGTTACTTCGCAAATGATTTCATAATATTCCTGCTGCCAACAGGCTGCATAGTCTTTAAGCAAAGTCTTGCAAATCAATGAGTTTATTTATTATTCTTTTGATACTTTCAGATAATAGTGAATGTTTTCATTTTTTATTAAGTTACTGTTTTATGATTATGAAATATATATCAGGAATCACCAAGCTTTTTCTTAAAGCACCATGATAATAAATATCATAGGCTTTGTGCACTTAGAGACAAAATCAAGTAGTGTGTAAGTGCAAGCCCTAACTTGTGGGCTTTGGTTTGCCAGCCTCTGGTCTTTATGGTCACCTAGTTAAGTCTTACCTGGGAGCTCTCCCTGCACATACGTTTATTTCTAATTATTAATCTTCTACTGTTTGCCTGATGTGAGGAATGTAAACATGAATGTAGAGGCAGTTCCTTTTCCAAAAGATCTTATGGTCTCAGAAAAAACAAAAATGCTTAAAGATGCTTATGAGAAGTGTTGATTACGGTGTAGTATGATGAATGTCATCACCAGGTGAGGGTGCTGGGGAGCTCTGCATGGAAGTTCACCTTGTGACAAGCCCCCAAGTTCACTATGTGGTAGAGGAAGGGCAATGCACAAGAGAATGGCAGATAGTAATTATTCCTTAATGGGAGACACTTGTTTTTGTTTTTCTTGTCTCAGTTCTCAGATAAAAGAACTAAGATCAGTTCAATGACTACAGTGAACTATAGAAATCCCAAGGAAAGTAGAATCAAAATTTATGATTACTATTCGATAATTACAGAGATAAACATGTGGATACCATTTAAAACATTTGACTTCTGCTTTTTCTGAACAGAATGTATTTTTCTTTCACAGACAGTGACCACCAGATAAGCTAGATCTAAAACAAATAGATTTAGACATGTAAATGATGAGGGTTAGTACACTAGGATTCTTGATACTCTAGTCCATTCCTGGGTCTGTTACTAGTTTTGAGCAAAATCTGTGGTGGCTATTTAATCATCTTTAACACGACCACGTTGAAGGAATAATTTCTAAGGCTCCTTTCAGTGCTGGATACTATGGACTGTAATTGGTATGCATAATGGATGGGTACTTTTTTCCACTGCTTTGTTCAAATATATCTAAATTCTACACTCTCACATATTCAGATGCCGTTAACTCCAAAGCCCCTGAACTGTGATACTAAACTGTGATGTTGCACAATAATGTATCATGTAGAGAAAAAAAGAGTGAGGATTTATGGTGACCTTGAAGTTACTATGTGGTTCCAAATGCCTCATCACTGGAGGGGCAGCATGGCACAAGCTGTGAGAGCAGGCTGACTGCATTGAATCTTCACTTTACCACATGGTAGCTATGTGACTGCAGGCAAGTGCCTTAGCCTTTCTGTGTATCAGTTTTCTCAGTTGCAAAATGGGAATCATATAGAACCTGACCATGGGCTTGGTATAAGGCTAAAACCATTACTAGTCATAAAGGTCTTAGAACTGTGCTTGGCAAAAATAAGCACTCAAAGTACGTCAGTTGTTATTATAAGGATAATTATTATAAATAATTCATTTTTAAAATGTGACATTAAGTTAAAACCATGAAAATGTTTTAAAATAAATGTGAATGCCATAGAAAATTTCTCAAATATGATGCTGAACAAAAATACAGGTAACAAAACTGTCTATGATATGCTTAAAATTTTCGTAGAATTACATATGAACAGAAAACATTCTGGCAGAAATCACACAGAAGCATTAGTATGTTTGGCTTGCAGAGATAGCTTCCTAGATTCCTACATGATTTGTAATCATGCTTCCCAGAATTCACACGTTTCTGTTTCCTTCTTCTTGAGAACAAGCTGGCTCTACATCACCCATAAAGTACAGCAGAAGTGCTACTCTAAGGCTTCTTAAATCTAGGTCATAAGATGCCCTGCAGCATTTGCTGTCTTGGAGCACTTGCAGGGGCCAGGGCATGGGGAGGACCCACTGCCATTTAATGAGTCCAGCTATCCTAAGACCCCCATGTTGTGATGAAGCCCAGCTAGCTAAGTGGAGGAGTGTTTGTTTCACCAGCCCCCACCAAGCTAGCCAGCCCAGCCCAGGTACCAGACAGTGAGTGAAGAAACCCTTAGCTGATTCTAGTGACATCTGATGGGCACCTCTCCAAGTGAAAATGCCCAGCTGAGCTCAGTCAACCCTCAGAATCAGGAGAGGTGATGATGCACTGTTGTTTGAGGCAGCTTGTCATGGGGTAGCAGAAAACTCAATACAATGAGCTTTCTGTGGCAAGAGTGTATCATATATAAGACTAGCAATAATTTAACATCTTTAAATGTTTCTATTTTCAGTGTAGTTTCAACATGGAGGGTATTTATTATGTTTTACATATGTTTCGATTTGTATATTTGGTAGTTCTCAATTAACCTGCAAATTAAATGAACTAGAACAACAATTCTGTGACCATTCTAAACAAGTGTAGATGTACTGAATCAAGGATGTAATAGAATGTAAACATGTTAAAAAAAAAAAAAAAACATAGAGCCCAGGAGTTCTATTTATTTGTGTACAAATTCTATACCACCTATAATAGAGAATCTCCTTTTTTCCTAAGCTATTTCTATAAGGTTTTTCTTGGCAGTGACAAAGGCAAGGATTGTAGTGCTTTCTTTATTGGACTTTCCTAATCTAGAAGAATCTAAATCTATGGTTCTTAACTTCATGAGTCACCTGCCAGGAATCTGACAAAAGCTGGAGGGTCATCTACACCTGCTTGATCCCTCAACACACCCAACACACTGATGAACAAAATGCTGCAAGGAGTGCTGGGACTTCTTTCACCCCTGAGGCCCACGTGGAGGCATGAGGACAAGAAACCTGGTTGAGGGCATTGGGGTTCCACAAGCAAAGTTCCAGAACACTACAACAGATCCTATATATTTGTGTTTGTTATAGCAGAAGGAAGTTATTTTATTATTCTAATATTGTATTATATTTTATCAATTCCATTTCAAATAGTATATTACAAAGTTAATCACTGTTGAAACAGTTGTCTGGATTAAAGTCTCGATTCAATTCATGTTTTTTTTTTAAATTTTTTGTTAACTGTGAAAACATACAAATTACATCTGATGTGATACAGATTACACATTAGGGTGGAAAAGTGTGACAAAAAACAGAGTAGTGCCCCATTGAAAGAACTGCTTAGCTATTCTGTTTGTACCAGGTACAGATGTGACACAGAACTAAGAGTCTAGGTAGGGCTTTCTTGTTAATTCTAAGACACTGTGAGACCAGACACTGAATATCAAGTAATCCTCTGCAATTGTCATCTTCATTTGTGTTCTGAAGTGGATTTCTTCTAAGTGAGATATAGCTCTACGTGCTTTTGGCTTTATTAGAAAGAACAGATATTTCTGAAGACACTGCGGATATTTGAACAAAAGTAATTAAGGAAACAGTGCACCCTTGTGATAAAAGTAATCTTTAAAATACATGTTCCTTTGAAGACCAGTCTGTTTTTTGAATAAATATTAAAAGTTTTTAAATTGAGATTTAATGGGGGGAGAGTGTCAGACACTCTAGGAGTTTCATTTTTTACTGCCATAATAATTCTGTATTTTAGCAATTGGTTATTATTTTCAGCTTCTAAGGGTTTCATATCTGACATAGGTGAGAAGCAAGAAGTATTATGTAGAATCTGCTTTAAATGCTTGTTAATTTTGGCTTTCTTTAAACTGTTGAAAAATTTTATGCTGACATAACCTATTCATGTCTTTATAGTTTGTAAATTTGTTTGCAATAGAAACCTTTGAGTTATTTTTTGGAGGTGAAGAAAAACCTGTTTAGAGCCTGTTTGCTTTTATTTCAGATGTTTCTAGAAGAATTTGTAAATATTTTCTTAACATAATCTTGAATTGCACCAAGATAGTAATTAAAACTGTGACTCCATTCCAAACATCTTGTTTGCTTGTCTATTGCTCTATAGAAAACCACTGCAAAACTTAGCAACTTAAAACTGCAATTTATTATTGTCACTTGTGATTCATAGCTCAGTGGAATGCTTCTCACCTGGGGTCTCTCCTGTGGCTGCAGTCAGGCTTCAGCTGAGGTAGAGTCATCTGAAGGCTTGACTGGGCCAGGTGTCCAAGAGGGTTCACTGTGTGTCTTGCAGGTGAAGCCTCTAGCCTGTGACTGGCAATTGGAGCACCTGCACACAGATTTATTTTATTTGGCCTACTCCTCATGGCATGGTGGTCTCAGATTGGTTGCTCCTCTTTCATGGCACCTAGCTTCCGAGAGATGGGGAGTCAAAACTACCAAGGCCAGTTAAGAGCTGTCCCTGTGTCACTTGTACCACCTTCTGTTGGTCAAAGCAGTGAAAAGACCTGTCCAGAGTTTAAGGAATGGAGCAGTCAGCTCCAACTCCAGACACATGTGAGATGGGAGACATTATTGTGTCCATGTCAGAAATTCAGTCCACCACACATCTTCCCATAATGTAACATGTACAGTCAATTGAACATATGTCCTGTATACAGATCATATGTAGGAGAAGGTGAAAATGTCACTTCAGTTATAATGAGCTTTACTAAAATTGAGCACTACTTTTAGAAGTCAGCTGTGGACACAAGATCCTAGCTGTTTCACCCCTAGTGATGGCTCCCTGCAAAAGCATCACAGAGAGGCTAGGGCAGCAGAAGGGGTGGAAGGAAACTCGTACTGAGGATTTTATGCCAGGCACTGTGAGATACACTTTGCCCACCTACTTATTCTCTGTACTTTTTTTTAGAGACAGGGACCTCACTATGTTGCCTAGGCTCACTTCAAACTCCTGGGCTCAAGTGATCCTCCTGCCTCAGCCTCCAGAGTAGCTGGAACCACAGGCACACACCACCATGCCTGGCTTTCTTTCCTGTAATTTAATGAGATTTTGTAGAGAAAGAAATTAAGAATCAAGATTTTGAGGTACGTTTCTCAAAAATCCCAATATAGTAGATGGCAACCCTTGCATTCAAATTTAGGCCAGTCTGATGCCAATGCCTGTGCCTTTTCTGTGTTACCTACAGAATTTCTGCTCTCATGGCTGAGAAGTGAAAACAGATGTGCAACAGTACCGTGAAAACCCACAAGCAGCACATTGGTCTTTACCCTGGCATATGTCCTGATAAATTAATTTAAAAACCATAAAACCTTTTTAGGCCAGGCGTGGTGCCTCATGCCTGTAATCCCAGCACTTTAGGAGTCAGAGGCAAGAGGATTGCCTGAGCCCAGGGGTTTGAGACCAGCCTGGGCAACATGACGAGACCTCATCTCGACACTAACTCAAAAAATTAGCCCAGTGTGGTAGCACACGCCTGTGGATCCAGCTACTTGGAAGGCTAAGGTGGAAGGATCGCCTGAGGCTATGGTCTGTGAGCATGCCACTGCACTCCACCCTGGGCGACAGAGTGAGACTCCAACTCAAAAAAAAAAAAAAGAATAAGGAAAAGAAAATATATTTGCTATTCGTTAAGTAGAAGCAGATCACTGTAAAAGTCTTCATCTTTGTTGTCTTCACAATGAGTTGGCTGAGGAGGAGGGGAACAAGGAGGGGTTGGTCTTGCTGTCTCATGGTTGGCAGAGGAGGAAGAAAATCCACAAATAAGTGGACCTGCACTGTTCCCTTCCATGTTGCTCAAGAATCAACTGTATACCCTTGAGGCATTTGCGAATAGGCAGTGATTCACTCAGGGTCTCAAAAGGAAACAGATGGCACAATCAAATTAGGATAATTCAATGAGGATTCATAAAAGGACTCTATTAGGTTTCTGCTGCATAACAAACAGAACCATAACCTCAACGGCTTAATAGAACAAACATTTTATTTCTTGGCCACAAGTCTGTGGGTTGGTTGTGATTCAGCTGATTTAAGCTGGGCTCAACTGGGCCAGGTTGACTCCAGACTTTGAATCCCATTCTTGTCTGTTTGATGTGCCTGGACCCCTTAGGGATTGGTGCCATATCAAAGACTCAGCTGGCCTACGCTGTCGGCCACTCAGGTATCCAGTTGATTCTTGAGCAACATGGAAGGGAACAGTGCAGGTCCACTTATTTGTGGATTTTCTTCCTCC
>CAUYQG010152199.1:0-21512 GCA_963574415.1 Tarsius wallacei | reverse complement strand
CACTCCATCGCCCAGACTGGAGTGCAGTGGCCACTCCCGCCCACCGCAGCCTCGACCTGCTGGGCTCCGGCAATCCTTCCGCCTCAGCCTTCCAAGTAGCTGGAACTACAGGCGCGCACTACCACGCCTGGCTAATTTTTTGATTTATTGTAGAGATGAGGTCTCGCAGAGTTGCCCAGGCGGGTCTTGAACCCGCGGGCTCAGGCAATCCACTCACCTCAGCCTCCCCTGAGCCACCGAGCCCGGCTGGGTTTCAGTCTATTAATGGCAAGTTCATTTTGTGGCGACTTCCTCAACAATTAAGATCAATTTCCATTAACATTTGTTTCCAAAAAGGGTCAAAAGCGAGACAAGGGTTCCTGCATTTCTTGAGATAGACCATCTGATTTTCTTGAAGCCTGTCCTGATTTCTTTTAGGCCAGGTTAAGACAGTGCCAAGCTGCAGGGCTGCAGTCCATTTTAACACATATGCTTCGTACAGACAATACATGCCACCTACCAGCACAGCGTCTAAGTGCTCAGCGAGGATAACAAGCAAAAAGGAGGATGAACTTCTCTTGGGACTGTGGTCTATTAGCACGTCGAGCCAAAGTTTTAATTTGGAGAGCAATTCTGCAGAAACGAACAGAAAGTCCTCTCCAAACATTTTAATAAGAATAACCCCTGGAGCCAATATGCAATCGAGCGCATTGCTTTCGAGTAATTTCATTTATACGACGTCTCCACAAGCTGTTTCTCTCTCCATATTCAGATAACCCGAGCCTCTAGGGTGACTTTAAAAATGATATTTTAATAATGTGCCACATCTGTGATCAGAATTACTCGAGGAGATGCTCTGATGATCGTATGGTGGCAAGCTTCAGAGAGCTTTTTTCCAGATTTAGGCAGGATCGGCTTGTTGCTTGTGACAACCCATTTCAGCTGTGAGGCCGCTCCCACAAAATGTGTCGAAAAGGAATTTTATGCGAGCCGCAAATCTTATTTAAATTGTTCTAACAGCCACATTAAAAGTAAGAAGAAACATGTAAAATGAAGCCTAACAAACATTTTATTTAGCACACTATATCCACGAGGTGATCATTTCAATGTGTAACCAATAAGAACGTTATTGATGGGATATTTTTTGATTTTTTTTTTTTTTGTATGACGCCCTAGGTCCCATGCCTGGCCTACCAAATCATATCTCTGGGAGTTACACTAAAGAATTGGATATTTTCTTAAAGTTGGAGTCTCGCTCTGTCCCCCATCCAGGCTGGAGTGCAGTGGCACAGATCACAGCTCACCACAGCCTCGACTTCCTGGGCTCAGGCGATCCTCCCACCTCACCCTCCCGAGTACCTGGGACAACAGGCACATGTCACCACACGCAGCTAATTTTTTGATATTTTGTGGAGACAAGGTCTCGCTGTTGCTCAGACTGGTCTTGAATTCCTGGGCTCAAGCAGTCCTCTTGCCTCAGCCTCTCAGAGTGCTGGAATTGTGGGTGTTCACCAAAACATCCAGCTAATTTTTTGATTTTTTTTTGTAGAGATGAAGTCTCACTATGCTGCTCTGGCTGGTGCAATAAAAAAAAAGGTTCCATAGCTGATGCTTTGCTTACTAAAATTTGGAAACATCTGGTAAGCTCTCTATTCCACATTTGCTTAACGTCCTAAAACCATCACCACCACAACCATCGTAAACATGTAGACAAGCACACACAATCGTACAACCCAGTTCATTCTTTCACACATTCACTAAGCGTCTGGCAAGCACTGATGTGCCTGGCCTCATAATACAGGCAACGTTCCTGCCCTTTCGAAGCTTCCATCCTGGAGGAGGAGGCAGACGATAAACGAGCAAAGCGGCAAATCAATGATCAAATTTCCGGTGGTGACAAGTGCAAAGAAGAGAAATACAGCTAGGGGACCGAGGGGTGGAGGAGGGCGGGGCATGGTGGTCAGGGAGGGCCCCGGGGTGAACACTGGCGGGCACTGAGTGAAGAGAGGGAGGGGACCCAGGGGTCTAGGGAGAGCCCTGGGCAAGAGGGACCAGGACATCCGGGTGCAGCATGAAGGGCAGTGTGGTTGGAGCCCAGCGAGCAAACAGAGAAGTTGGGAGAGAGAGGCGGGGACAGCTCTGATGGTGCAGGGTCTGCACAGCCATGCCAAGCTGTGTGTGGTTTATCCTGAAAGCAGGGAGAGTCCCCTGGTGGGTTTTAAGCTAGTGCACGTAGCCCTCGACGGATGGAAGTGGCTGTGGAAATTGTCCAGGAGAGAGGGAACATTGGCCCGCGCAATGGCGACAGTCATGGGAATGGTGGGTCTTGGGGGCAGAATGGCTGTTGAAGGCAGAGCTGTTGGAATCTAGGGGTGATGGACTGTGGGTGGGAAGGAGGAAGGGGGGGAGGAGGGTGGTCTGCTTGGGGACCTGAGCAACTGAGCCACCACCAGTGGGACAGTTGCTGAGATGACGCCGTGGCCTGAGTGTTGGACTCCCCCCAAAGTTCATGTTGGAATTTCATCCCCATGGCACTGAGATTAAAAAGGGAGGCCTTTGGGATGTGAGTAGGTCATGAGGGTGGAGCTCTCAAGAATGGAACAAGTGTCTGCTCCAGTTTGGGCGTTTGTCTCCCCTCCAAGCCTCAAGTTAAATGTAATCCCCAGAGTGGCAGTGTTGAAAGGTGGGTTCTCGCTGAAGGTGTCTGGGCCACGGGGTGGATTCTTCGTGAATAGATTAGCGTCCTTCCTCAGGGGCGAGTGAGTTCTCACTCTGTGTGTTCCCCAGAAAGTCAGTTGTTGAAAAGAGTCTGACACCTCCTTCCCTGCTTCTCTGCTCACCGTGCGATGTCTGCACACGCACCTCCTCGCCCTGTGATGTGATTAGAGGCAACCTGAGGCCCCAGCCAGATGCGGATGCCCAATCTTGAACCTTCCAGCTAACCAGAAGAGTGGGCCAGATAAGCGTATTTTCTTTATAATTTACCCAGCCTTAGGCAATCCTTTGTAGCAACACAACGTAGACCAAGATGGCGCTCTTAGAAAAGAGGCCCAGGGAATGTGTTCTCCCTTCCACCACCAAAAAAAGGCACCATCTTTGAACCAGAGAGTGGTCCTTCACCAGATATTGACGCTGCCAGCACCTTGATCTTGGACTTCCAGCTTCCAAAGTGGTGAGAAATACATGTCAGTGGTTTATTTATTTATTTATTTATTTTTGAGTTGGAGTCTCCGTCGCCCAGGCTGGAGTACAACGGCACGCTCACAGCCACCGCTGCCTCGACCTGCTGGGCTCTGGCAATCCTTCCGCTTCAGCCTTCCAAGTAGCTGGAACCACAGGCACACACCACCATGCCTGGCTAATTTATTTATTTATTTATTGTAGAGTCGAGATCTCATCAAGTTGCCCAGGCTGGTCTCGTGCCCCTGAGCTCGGGCAATCCTCTCGCCTCTGCCTCCCAAAGCCTGTCTGTGGTTTAAAAGCTACCCAGGCTATGATGCTTTGTTACAGCAGCCTGAGCTGACCAAGACAGATGAGGAAGGCATGGGGTGGGAAAGGAACATAAAAGCCCAGTTGCACAGATGATTTCTTTGCAACCAGGGGTATTCCCCTGATGGAATAATCCTATTTTAGTTGAAGTAGAGGGGAGAGAGGAGTTCGCTTAGTATGTACGCCAGCTTGAGATGTTCTTTCACTGTGCTCTTTCCCACAGGGAGTAGGGGAAAAGGTTAAGAAAGCTCCCTGCCTGCCAGAAGATGGAGGAAACCACAGCCTCCTTCCCTGTCGGGTGTTCACATGCAGATCTGCTCACACACCCCTGCATTCCTCTCTGCTTCTGCCCTGAAAATCCCAACGTCACCTCCATTTCACTCCTTTTGGCTTCTGGAAGACTGGAGGACCCCTGAGGTAGGCAGAATCCCAGTGACCACCCCCTAGGGCCCACACTCCCGCTGAATCCCCTCTCCTGGAGTGCAAGGAGGACTAGAACATGATTTCACTCCTTTCACTAAGTTATGTTGTAAGGTGAAGGTGAGGGGATTTGAGAGTGTAGTTAAGGTCCCTAATCAGTTGACTCTAAACTCACTCTGGGTGGGCTTGGTTTAATCAGGGGAGCCCTTTAAAAATGAGTCTAGAGGTCGCAAAAAAAGCACCAGTGATGTGTTCTTGTTGGTCTTTAAACTGCTTGTTGTGGTGAAAGCTGTGTCAGGCAGAGGGCTTCTAGGAGCTGAACACTGTAGACTTTAGTCCTGTGATGGCAAAGAACGGAACCTGTTAGCCGGGAAGAGATAATTTCCTGAGCCTCAGCTGAGATCACAGCTCTGACACCCCGGTAAGATCACGACCCTGCCAAGCCGTGCGGCCTTCTGACCCACGAAAACAGTCAGATAACACGTGTGTTGTTTCGAACCTCTAAGCGTGTGATAATTTGTTATGTATCCATAGAAAACGAGGCCACTGAGATAACAATTATGGCTACCTTTTATCCAGCACTTACTACGTGGTAAGCATTTTTAGTTGCTTTACCTCATGATTCCTGCAACAATCCCATAAATGTGGTAGTATTGTTTTGTTTTTTGAGTCTCACTCTGTCGCCCAGGCTGGAGTGCAGTGGCACACTCCTGGCCACTGCAGCCTCAACCTGCTGGGCTCCGGCAATCCTTCCGCCTCAGCCTTCCAAGTAGCCGGACCCACAGGTGCCTGCTACCACACCCAGCTAATTTATTTATTTATTATAGAGACGAGGTCTCACCATGTTTCCCAGGCTAGTCTTGAACCTGTGGGCTCAGGCGATCCTCTCACCTCGGCCTCCCAAAGTGCTGGGATCACAGGCTAGAGCCACCGCACCTGGCCAGTGTGATATTATTGTTATCCCAATTTAGCTCATGCAAAAACTGAGGCTTAGGGGGAAGTCAGAGAGCAGAGGGAGGGACCAGCAGGGATTCAGCCCCATGTATTCGGCCGCAAACTCTGAAGACAGGGAGTTTGACCGTTCCAGTGCTGCCTCCAGTTACAGAGAGGGTCACCCATCAGGCCTTCTGCCCCCGAGAACTTCCTTTTCGTAATCATGAAACATGTCCCACGTCTGCCCTGAGTGCCCTCTGCCATGCACTCTCCCCCCAGGCCCCACCCAGCAGAGCCTCTAATGGGCCATCATATCATTTTCTTTCTCTGCCCTCTGGAGGTCCCATGGTCAGTTTGGACAACATGGGGCCTCTAGCAGCTAAGGTGTCCCAGGCTCCACCGGGCGTATTCCAGCCTAGGCCTCCCATGAGGTGACTGATTCATCTTGGCTTTCCCAGGACCGACCTAATTTTAAAATTGAAAGCCCGGGTGCAGTGGCTTGTGCCTGCAATCCCGGCACTTTGGGAGGCCCAGACAGGAGGACCACTTGAGCCCAGGAGTTTGAGACCAGCCTGGGCAACATAGCAAGACCTCATCTCTACAAAAACTCAAAACATTAACCAGGTGTGGTTGTGCATGCCTCTAGTCCTGGCTTCTCAAGAGGCCAAGGCAGCAGGAGGATCACTTGAGTCTAGGAGTTTGAGACCAGCCTAGGCAACATAGCGAGATCTTATCTCTACAAAAACTCAAAACATTAGCCAGGCATGGTTGCACACACCTGTAGTCCCATCTATTCAAGAGTCTGAGGTGGAAGGATCACCTGAGCTCAGGGGATCGAGGTTACGGTGAGCCGTGATCATGCCACTGCGCTCCAGCCTGGGCAACAGAGTGAGACCCTGACTCAAAAACAACAACAACGAACCCTGAAAGCCCAATAAGGGGGTACTAATATATAATTAGAATAACTTCTAATGTCCAATGGCAGAGTAGGGTGACTTCAGTTAACAGTAGTTTATGTATATTTCAAAATATTTAGACGAGAAGACTTAAAATGTTCCCCACGTGAAGAAATATGAACAGTTGAGGCGATGGACACCCCAAATACTCCACCTTGATCATTACACAGTCTATGCGTATAACAAAATATCACACAGACCCCATCAATATGCACAAATATTTGTATTAATAAAAATCGTGTTCTAAAAAGCCCGAAAGCCCCACAACCCAGGACACCCTCAGTCCCGGGCAAATCGGGACAATTGATCACCCCACCACCCTCCAAGCCAAGCCCAGGCATGAAGAAGCCCTGGACACTTCCACCCTTCCTTCCCCAGAAGCAAGGAGAAAGACACACCTGGCTGGGCCAGCCAAGTCCTGTTTTCTGGAGAGCACCCGGTCAGAAGCCACTGTCCAGAAGCAAGCAGTGCCCAGAAGCTCCTGCTGGCGGGGGTGGGGTGGGGGCGGGGTTGGCAGAGCAAGCCGGGAGGGACTTCAGCCTGGCCCATCGCACAGCCTGGAAAGCCAAGTCCCTCCCTTGGGACGATGAAGGGTGCTCTAGCCTGAGCATCACACGTGAGGCCTGCAGGTCCGGACCTCGGACCTCACCAGACGCCGTATTCTGTGGGCTCTGCTTCCCAGATGCAACTCAGGGAGAACCGGCAAGGCTTCACATCCCCCCTGAGACTGGGATCACTATTACTGCTCATCTGGGAGGTAAAGAAGATCCACTGTTGCCGGTCATTTCACCCGGGAGCTCAGTGCTGATGAGTGACTTCCTTGGAAGAGCTGGCTTCTCTCCTGTGGGTCCTGGACTCTTGACTGCACCTGCCATCCTCCAAGTTATGCTCTTCGTGCTAAGTGGCTCCCAGTGTGACCGTGGTTGGGTCGCTGTCACTCTGAACGGAGTGGCCAGCGGGATATTTAATGGGATGGTGCTAGGATCTGAATGTTTGCGTCCCCCTCCATACACAAAATTGTATGTTGAAATTGAATCCACAAGGTGAAGGTGTCAGGAGGTGGAGCCTTTGGGCAAAGGTCCACATTAGAGAACAAATCTGTCTGCGATATGGAAAATTGCTCAATACACAAATTTTATTAGCTATAGCCAGCCAGCAATTCATGAACTCATTTATTCATTTATTTGTTTCTTCAGCCTATATTTGGGGGCCACCTACAATGGGCTGGTATTCTCTTAGGCTCCCACGGGGATTACAGTATGGTTTTGTTTGGTTTTGTGTCAGGGTCCCACTCTGTTGCCCAGGCTGGAGTGCAGGGGCACAATCATAGCTCACTGCAGCCTTTATCTCTGGGGCTCAAAGAATCCTTCCACCTCAGCCTCCTGAGTCGCTGAGACTACAGGCGCACGCCACCACGTCTGGCTAATTTTTTTGACTTTTTGTGGAGACCAGGTCTTGCGATGTTGCCCAGGCTGATCTCCAACTCCTGGACTCAAACAATCCTCCTGCCTCAGCCTCCCTAAATGCTGGGGTTATAGGCGTGAGCCACCGCACCCAGCCTACAGTATTAGTGCTTTAAACTGCACGACATCATAGAATCTAGGGACAAGGCTTGTAGCGTATAAAGACACCAACCTAATCCACAGGCAGCAAGGCTGCAGGGTCATAAAAGAGCCTTAAGAAATGTGTCTCCAGGACGGATAGTGTGTTCTTACTACCATCTTTCAGGTTGAGGAAAAATTAGTTGCTTGTGGGTATGGAAACCTACCTGCAAAAACCTCAAAACCAGCAAATAATAATAATAATAATAACCATCAGCCTAAAACATGCGTCTGCATTTTATTTTAGGAAGACGAACATCCGGTCGCAAAACATCTTCAGAGAGCAGGATACATCAAGAAACATACAGAATGGATCCGAGTCACAAATCCGGGGCCACGGCCATGTTCAAGGGGCGGGGCCCACGCGAAATCATCCTCTTCCCGGAAGAGCAAGGTGAACGCGCGCAGTGGAGCCCAGATGGCCGTGAGATTTACAGCTGGCTAAAGAGGGGCGGAATCCTTTCAAGGGATGCGTGATGAGGACCCCCTAGGTATGGATTCATTGAGAGCACCGACCCCAGAGAGCTAGGGGATCAGAAGCAGCGGGGAGATGGTGGTGGTGACCGTCTTGATGTAGTTTTCAAAGTCACTGCCGAAAAAGAGGATGAGGTAATAGTTGAATATGCCAGCGAGGGACATGAGGAACAGAAACAGGATGATGCGTTTCCCAAAGATGTAGCCGGGCGTGCTGGAAGAGAAGAGAAGAAAAATCTGTCGCCTCAGCACAAATGACACCGATTTCACAAAAGCACGTTGCCACTTTTAGATCCATGGGGTTGAAATTATAGTTCCTTTTCCTCAACAGTGCTCCATTTATCCACTTACTTTGGATGAAGGATGGAAGCGTCTTAGCTATTATGAGCCATTGAACATATTTCAAGCCCAAGCTAAGAGAGCCGAGACCTCAAAACCCATCATCGTTAGGGCTTGATGGGCAGGGCTGGCTCCTCGGTGCTCCCCTGGTCTCCAGTTCCTAGACGGGCTGAAGGTGGCAGGCTGTGTTGATCACTGGGCACTCTGGGACCACCATCGAATCATTAAGACCCTCGTTCCAACAGACCCTCTCAAGGGATGCCTATGAGACCCACGCTGGGGGCTGTCTATATAATGTAGGACTGTGTTAGAAGTGACAGTGTAGGCCGGGCGTGGTGGCTCACGCCTGTAATCCCAGTGCTTTGGGAGGCTGAAGCAGGAGGATTGCTTGAGCCCAGAAGTTCAAGACCAGCCTGGGCAACATAGCCAGACCGACCTCTTCTTTACAGAAAAATCAAAAAAACATCAGCCAGGTGTGGTGGCACCCACCTGTAGTCCCAGCTACTCAGGGGGCTGAGGTAGAAGGATCACCTGAGCTCACGAGGTCGAGGCTGTGGTAAGCTGTGATCATGCCACTGCACTCCAGCCTGGGCAACAGAGTGAGATCCCTCAACTCAAAAAAGAAAAAAAAAGAAAGAAAGGAAGAAAAAGAGAGACAGTGTGTTATGGGCTGAATTGTGTTTCCTCAAAATTCATGTGTTGAAATCCTAACCCCCAGTACCTCAGAATAGGACTATATTTGGAAATGGGGTCTTTAAAGGAGTAATTCAGGTAAGATGAGGTCATATGAATAGACCCTAGTCCAATGTGTCTGGTGTCTTGAAAGAAGTGGTGATTAGGACACAGGCATACACAGAGAAAATGCCATGCAAGAACATAGAGAGAAGGGAGCCATCTGCAAGCCGAGGAGAGAAACCTCAGGAGAAACCAGCCCTGCCAACACCTTGACCTTGGACTTCTAGCCTCTAGGACTGTGGGAGAATAAATGTCTGTTATTTAAGTCGCCAGTCTGGGGTACTTTTTTACAGCTGAACACAGAATAGACTAATCCAGGGAGACCTGCCAACACTGGGCAAAGGAGTGAAACCAAAATAAGAGAGCCAGGTAAGGGATATTTTTTAGCCAGAGACTAGAGGGTTTTGATAAAAATCAAATATTGTGGAGGCTCAGATTCATCACATGAATGAGGCCACCCTATACTCATTCTAGACACAAGAACAAGTGATTTGCAAAGTCATTTTATGCTTGAGATAAAACCATAGTGAAAAATGAAACAGCTGAGCCGCCTGGTGAAACAGTGACGCTCTTGAAATCAAGTAGGAGTTTTCGAAGGTCTCAAGGCATCTCGGGTGACAGGACAGGTGTCTGAACCCTTCACAGGGTGAGCACCATCCCACGCTCCCTCGACTCAGGGCTGAGGGTGACTGGGGCCCCTAAGCCGGGCGAGGGCACAGAGCAAAAGAAAGAGTCGGGACAGGCGGTGCGCACGTGGGATCATCATCTCTTGTACTGTTTCTAAAAGTTGAAATAGGCCAGGTATGGTGACTCACGCCTGTCATCCCAACACTTTGGGAGGCCGAGGCGGGAGGATCACTTGAGTCCAAAAGTTCAAGACCAGCCTGGGCAATATAGCGAGATCTCATCTCTACAAAAAAATAAAAATAATAAATTAGCCAGCATGGTACGGCATGCCTGTAGTCTCAGCTACTCGGGAGGCTGAGAAGGATCACTTGAGCCCAGGAGTTCAAAGCTGCGGTGTGCTGTGATCATTCACTGTACACTAGTCTGGTCAACGGAGTGAGACCCCCAACTCAAAAAATAAAAATAATTAAAAGTTGAAATGTAATTCTCTCTACCTGGGTGGGGAAGGTCAGAATTAAATTATTAAGCATGGACTGGGGCCAGGTGTTCTTTAATCATGACTTCATCAAATTCTTGCAACTACTCTGAGGGCATATTATGAATCTATTTTCCAGCTGGGGACACAAAGCCAAGAAATGGCAAGATTTGCCTAAAGTCTCACAGCCAGGAAGAGGCCCGAGTGAGAATTCAGACCTGCCTGCGTGAGGCGGGAGTCAGGACTTCAGCACCCCGGCTTCCCAAGGATGCCTCAGCCTTTGGAGACTGGGATTCAGTTATTTGTTTTGAAACAATTGTGCCCTCCACAGGCCGCATAAAACTTGCACGAAAGCCTAAAAGCGGCATCATGCAAAATAACCCCCATCTCGGATGCGCTGAGAACATCAGGATGAGACCCTGGAGTGCTGGAGTGTGGGAGATGGGAAACCCAGGCACCGTGAGACCTCTGAGACCTTGGACCAGTCCCGGCCCCTCCCTCGCCTCATACACCAGTTCTTAACCTGCATAAAGTATGAGGTTGAAACAGGAAACCTGACAGTCCCTTTTAATGGGAAAATGTCACTTTATACCTGGTGACTTCTAAAGGAAATAAAAACCGTAAGCTCCGTGAGGGCAGGTTGTCGTTTCCCCTGTTCACGCATGGGTCTCCAATAAATTAGGACCTTCATAAATATTTGTGGAATGAATGGATCATCATGACCTCAGAAAAGAGGCGTGGACAGCCCTCAGTGATTCCCAAACTGCAGCGTGTATAAGAATCACCTGAAGGATGTGTTAAAATTTAGATTCCTGGGCCTCCCCCAGCAAAGAATCTGATTCATAAGTCCAAGGTGGGGCTCCAGAATCTGTATTTTTTTTTTTACTCTCTCACCCAGGCTGGAGTGCAGTGGCACGATCATGGCTCACTGCAGTCTCGACCTCCTCGGCTCAGGTGATCCTCCCATCTCAGCCTCCCAAGTAGCTGGGATTACGGGCACTCACCATCATGTCCGGCTAATTTTTTTTACTTTTCGTAGAGATGAGGTTTTGCTATGTCGCCCAGGCTGGTCTTGAACTC
The DNA here is from genome assembly GCA_963574415.1 of Tarsius wallacei. Lineage (NCBI taxonomy): Eukaryota > Metazoa > Chordata > Mammalia > Primates > Tarsiidae > Tarsius > Tarsius wallacei. The sequence goes on along the minus strand of CAUYQG010152199.1, from coordinate 10,404 downwards.
CTGGGCTCAAGCAATCCTCCTGCCTCGGCCTCCCGAAGTGCTGGGATTATAGATGTATGCCACCACGCACAGCTGAATGTGTATTTTTAATAACCACCCTAGATGGTTCTAATCCTGTTGTTTGGTACGTGTTAGAAAGATCAGCCTTGCTATCCATCTGTGTGCCCAGGACTTCCAAAAGAAGACTCTTTCTCCTCGAATGCTGGTGAAGTAACACCAGGGTCCACACTTGGAGAAGCCCGGAGACCTTAAAACCTTGACATCAAGGAGGAATCAGGACTCTTGTCTTTTGAAAACTAGGTCTATTACTATTTCTGTAAGTTGAATACACTTGGTCGTGAAACATGCCCCTGACTTGAGAAGATACCTTGGGTCTTTTTGTGGAAAAGGGCGCCGTCGTGTTCATTGTTAATTCCCTCAGCAATGGACCTGGGACCAGGCACACAGCAGGTGGTCAGAAAACAATAACTTAGTTAGCAGATATTAAGGAGATGAGGCTTGTGACTGAGAAGGTGGCCTTGGGTCCCCTGAGCTCACTGGCCAGGGGAATTGCCAGTCATTGCCCATCCGCCATTGAACGGAAGACTTCAAATGACCAAGAGGGACTGAGTGAGAGCCCTGCAGGGGACAGGACTCTGGGGGATGGGAAGAGGGGGCAGCCTGGTGCCCACTGGGGACAGGGACTAATGAAAGGCAAATCGTCTTGGAATATGAGCCAGTGGCCACTGAGTTTGGGCCCAGATAGCAGCTTAGGATGAAAGGGGAAGAAACTGAGATTCGTTCTTAACTCCTGGGTCATAAGTAAGCTATGGAGAGGACGGAGAGGAAGGGGTCAGAGAGTAAGGGGGAGGGCTGAAAATAAGAGCCAGAAACTTCTAGAAGGAATAAAAGAGGAGCTGTGGAATGCCTCCCGAAAAGCCTGAAGCCTGAAGGTGGAAGCTTTGGCCAGGGAGACATGGTGGGGAGTGTCTTCCCTGCCCCTTACGCCACAAATGCCATGGGAACTTCCTGAGTGGGCGGGCCAAAGCACCTTCTGGAAGGGAGCAAGAGGTGATCAAAGGCCAAGAGAGAGAACCTCAGGGAAGGCTCTCACCCAGCAGCGCTCTCTTCGGTCGCTGAGGTCAAGGACTAAAGCCGGTGCCACGGGGTAGCCACAGAGTCCAGGTGTGGCACAGCCCAGGGACATAGAGGGACCTGGGAGGAAGGGCTGCTCCCCGACCGGAGAGGACATTCTCAAGTGGTTTCCAGAAGGCAGAGTCGAAAGTTCCCGTGCCCTTAGCCACAGGGCCCTCAGGCTGACGTCGATCCAGGCTGCATTTTGGTCTAGAACAGGCTTAGACATTTCTTCTAGTCTTGATCATCTCTGCTGATGAAACCTGCTCAGAATTCTGTGTTAAGAAGGATTCTGAGGCCAAGTTTGGTCTCGGTGCCAAAGAGCACCATGACTCATCAATAATGCCTACCGTGGCTACAGAGACAGTGAAGAGGATTTGGAACTCACACAGAGAGTGGGTTAAGGGGCTGGTGGCATCTTATTATCATCTAATGAGGGAGATAGGGGCGGGATTTAAGAGGTCAGTCCACTGAGATTCCAACGAGACTCAAAGAAATCTAATATTTTTAAAGATTCCTTGTAATTCCATCTTCTATTGTTTATATTTGCTGCCTCTGTTCATTCCCTAATAGGGATTTGTTATAAAACCTTGAAAAGTATGGCCAGGCACGGGGGCTCACCCCGGTAATCCCAGCACTTTGGGGAGGCTGAGGGGGGAGCCCAGGAGGTTGAGGCTGCGGTGAGCTGTGACCGTGCTGCTGCATTCCAACCTTGGCCACCGAGTGAGACCTTGCTCAAAAAAATGTTTAAAAAAGTAAAAATAAGAATAATAAGATGAAAGGACCTTTGGAGAGGTGGATGAGTGCTGTCACGCTCTGCAGACTGTCTCAGAATGAAAGCCACTGCAAGATTTCAAGCAAGTGATGACAGATGAAGAGACAAGCAGTGACAGAGCCAAACCCCTGGGGCTTTGGAGTAGAAAGACAGGGCTGCCCCAGGAGCCAGCCAAGAAGGAAGACCATCTTATTTCATCGCGAGACTCTGCCGCCTCAACTCTCAACAACAAGTCATCGCCCGGGGAAAGGCAGGAGAGAGGTTTTCCAGGGAGAAAGAGAATATCGTCTAGGGCAGTGCTGATAGGAAGACAGATAATGGAGTCATGGGTTCAGAGGACAAATAAGAACCCACTAGGGGCAAGGAAGAAAGACAGGCAGGGAAAAGGATGGTAAGAACAGACATTCTCCGCAGCCGCCCGGCTCATGGTCTAACCCCTCAAGTCCTTGAGTTCCGTGGGCTCCCAGTTCCCTGGGTGTAGTGGGGACCCGCCGACCTCCCCACCACTGCCTTTGTCACCGCTGAAGGATACTATCTAACCGGAGAACCCATGAGCCACCAGGGAAGGAAGCTGTGGTCAAAGGCATTGGCCCCCTGGGAAGGGTGCTATTGTCAAGACACTGGCCAAGAAAGGGTGCTGTCGCAAAGGGCAGAGTAGTGTGACCAGAGACAAGGAGGAAGACTGATGTGGAAGGCTGGGGTCACATCTGGGGTGGCAGCCTTGCAGAACACGTTCCTGGGTCTAGGAGTCCTGCTGGTACATTGGGAATTCCAGTCTCTAAGGGATACTCTAACCCAAATATTTCTTCTATAAGACTCATCATTTATTTGACTAATTTCCTAATCCAGGCATCAGGAAAGTACAGGGCTCCTTTGGGGCTTCCTGTCTGGCAACTTCCATGAGCAAGGCCATGGCGGCTCTGTTCAGTCTTTTTTGGGGTTTTCTTTTTTTTTTTTGAGTCATAATCTCACTCTGTCACCCAGTCTGCTGGGCTCAGGCAGTCCTTCCTCCTCAGCCTTACAAGTAGCTGTAACTACAGGCATGTGCCACCACGCCCGGCTAAGTTTTAATTTATTGTAGAGATGGGGTCTCCCCAAGTTGCCCAGCTGTTCTCGAACCCGTGGGCTCAGGCAATCCCCTCACCTCGGCCTCCCAAAGTGCTGGGATTACAGGCTTGAGCCACCGCACCCAGCCTCTGTTCAGTCTTAAGGTGGCATCCCATTTCCTCAACATTCTTGCTGTGGGTCCCTGGAAGATGTGTCACTCAGGAAAACTCATCATAAGCGGCAAGCTTTTGTTCTCATTTCTCTAGACAAACATTGAAAGGTTTCGCTCCCAGCAGACCCGAGAAGCTAGACATAAAAAAACCCTTCCAATCCACCCAAAGGCCCAGAGGTCGTTATATAAAAAAGACACCTGCACGCGCGTGTTTATTGCAGCACAATTCACAACTGCAAAGGTGTGGAATCAGCCTAAATGCCATCAACCGATCAGTGGATCACGAAAGTCTATATACGCCGTGGAATCCTATTCAGCCATAAAAAAGAATGAAATACTGTCTTCTGTAGCCACTTGGATGGAATTGGAGACCATCATTCTAAGAGAACTAACGCAGGAACAGAAAACCAAATCCTGCCTGCTCTCACTTACAAGTGGGAGCTAAACTGAGGATCTGCAAAGACACAGAGATGGCGTCATGGACAGTGGAGGCTCAAAAGGAGGTGGGGGAAGGGGAGGAGGGACCAAAAATCACCTGTCGGGCACCATGTGCTCATGTAGGTGTGGGGACGTATGCCCCAGACTTCTTCGTCACTGAACAATGCAACCATGTAACCAAAAACTATTTGTACCCCTTAAGGCTATCTTCTTTATTGAAATAGATTTTGTTAATGGAAAAGATAATAAAATATTAAAGAAATAAATAGAATAAAAAGCCCCTCTGGCCCCAGGCTCTGAAGGGTGGGCGTGAGTGTGTGGGGGTCAACAGACGTGCAGGGCACAGCATCGGAATTCAAGTGCCCTTTGAAGCCGATGCTGCGCAGAAGAATTCCTTCGTGAGAAAACGAGGCCAGTTCCTGGATGTATTTTCAGATCCCTCAAAGCTCAGGGGACAAAGATGAGGGGTCCTACTAGGCCTTCCCCCTCCCACCCAGGGGATCCCACAGAGCCTTAAATGGGAGTCCGAGACGTGTTTGAAATGGTCCCTCCAAATGGTTTTTCCGTAGTCCAGGCACCTACCTCTGAGTTCTCTCTCCTAGGTAACCGACAAAGTATTTCTGCCTCACAAATAGGTACATCAGTCCGGCAAAGGCGGCAGGGACTAAGGGGAGAAGACACCCATGTGAGTTTCATTGCTGCCAAAACACGCTATGTTAGCACACACTGGCACAGTTGTTATGCCAGCCACATGCTGGTCACAAAGTCTGACACGGGACACAGGTTCTGATGGCCGAGGCAGACACGCACTTCGGAGAAAAGAGTTAGTCTGGCCGGGCACGGTGGCTCACACCTGTAATCCCAGCATTTTGGGAGGTGGAGGCGAGAGGATTACCTGAGTGCAGGGAATCAAGACCAGCCTGGGCAACTGGGTGAGACTGTGTCTCTGCAATAAATAAAAAAATTAGCCAGGCGAGGTGGCACGTGCCTGTGGTTCCATCTACTTGGAAGGCTGAAATGGAAGGATCGCCTGAGCCCAGCAGGTCGAGGCTGTGGTGGCCATGAGTGTGCCACTGCACTCTAGCCGGGGCAACAGAGTGAGATGCCAGCTCAAAACAAAAATTAAAAAAGAGTCCAACCAGTGACCCTGACAGGAAGGAAGGCACATTTAATTCAGTTTAGTAAACTCCCACAGAGCATCTTCTGGAAGAAACCTGAGAACTTTAATAATGGCAACATTACATCATACCCAAATCATGGCAAAGTATCTGCATAGTTATCATCGAATGTGCATCCTTTCCGCATAACGGCATCAACATTTCCACTTCCAGATGTAGAAACCTGGGCTCAAGTAGCCAAAGGGGCTTGCGTTAGGCTGTCAGCGGGTCGGGGGTGGGCAGTTGGAGGGCAACACTTGAACCCAGAGCCCAGCTCTGAGGCTGCTTCTCTCCAAAGCACCCCTTTCACCACGAGCTTTCCTGCAGCACAATGCTTCACCTTTCCTGTACCAATCGCTACTGTTTAGAAAAGATCTCAGATTAGCGGGGAATGGTAGGGCATGCCTACAGTTCCAGCTACTCGGGAGGCTGAAGCAGGAGGCTCGCCTGAGCACAGGGAGTCGATGGGGCCGTGAGCCACGATCATGCCGCCACACTCCAGTCTAAGCTACAGAGTAAGACCCCAACTCAAAAAAGAAAAAGAAAGAGAGACAGAGAGAAAGAAGGAAGAAATGAAGAAGAGAAAAAAAGAGAGAAAGAAAGAAAGAGAGAAAGAAAGAAAGAAAGAAAAAGAAAAAGAAAGAAAGGAAGGAAGGAAAGTCTGGACACAGTGGCTCACGCCTTTTTTTTTTTTTTTTTTTTATTCAGAATCTCGCTCTGTCGCCCAGACTGGAATGCAGTGGCACACTTGCGGTCACCACAGCCTCGACCTGCTGAGCTCAGGTGATCCTTCCATCTCAGCCTTCCAAGTAGCTGGAACTACAGACATGCGCCACCACACCCGGCTAAATTTTTTTTTTTATAGTAGAGACGAGGTCTCGCCAAGTTGCCCAGGCTGGTCTCGAACCCCTGAACTCAGGCAATCCTCTCGCTTTGGCCTCCCAAAGTGCTACAGGCTTGAGCCACCGTGCCCAGCAGCTCACGCCTTTAATCCCAGCACTTTGGGAGGCCAAGGCAGGAGTGCTTGAGCCCAGGAGTTCAAGACCAACCTAGGTAACATTGCAAGACCTCATCTCTACAAAAATAAAAAATAAAAAAATGAGCAGGCGTGGTGTCGAGTGTTTGTACTCCCAGCTACTCAGGAGGCTGAGACAGAAGGATTCCCTGAGCCCAGGACGTCAAGGCTGCGGTGAACCATGATCATGCCACTGCACTCCAGTGTGGGCAACAGAGTGAGACCCCCCAACTCAAAAAAAAGAAGAGAAAAGCTCTCTAGGGAAGGAAATTCCCTTTGCCTTGTTCAGCTCCTTGGGAACCCACCAGAAGCAGCACCCCCAGTGACCTTTTAAAGTCCTGAACACCTGGAGCTGGGAGTTAGGAAACCCATCTCTGAGTTACCTGGAGCTAGAACTTAACTCATTCTTCACCTGGACCAAGGGCTGCTTACAGCTCTCTTGCCTGTTAGGAATTAGCGTGAGGGTAACATAGGACCAGGGACATCAAAGCACTTTGAAGGCTCCCACCCCTGACAGAATATTTGTTACCTGCCAAGCACAGCCCCTGGCATCTTGGGAACTTGGGACCCCAGTCCTCCCAGCTCCCTGGTAAGAAGCATGTCACCATCACCATTTGACGGATGAGGAAATTTAGGCTCAAGCCTTAAAAGCTCCATGAGTTCATCTGACTTTTCCTGGATTATCTCTGTGCCTGGCATGGTTCCTGGCACAGAGGGATTTTCAAAAAATATTTGTCAGATGAATGAAAAATGCCAGGTCAGTGGAGAGGCAGAATTGGAAACCAGGTCTTCCTTATTTCAAAACTATCACCACCAGCAGTAGCATCAATCATAGCATGTATTGTGCTTCTGTTGTGAGGTTGAACCATACGAAAGTGCCATTTTTGTGGCTCATAAACAGTCAGATATTGCCTTTTTTTTTCCCACCTCGGGGTCTCAGTGCGTCACCCAGGTTGGAGTGCAATGCAGCTCACCGCAGCCTCAACTTCCTGGGCTCAGGTGATCCTCCCTCCTTCTCCCCAGTAGCAGGGACTACCGGCATGCGCCACCACGCCCAGCTAATTTTTTTTATTTGTTGTAGCGATGAGGTCTTGCTATGTAGCCCAGGCTGGTCTCAAACTCCTGGGCTCAAGCCATCCTCCCGCCTCGGCCTCCCAAGTGCTGGGGTCACAGGAGTGAGCCACCACACCTGGCCCGTTATTGGCATTTTTATGTGGCTCAGTCTGATCTCTGCCAACCATGATGTCAGGGGCACGTGAGCTCACATGATCACCAAGGAGACACAACTGGGTAGCCTGTGGTCCGGCTGTACCGTGTGGAAACTGAGGCTTAAAAACGCTGAGGAATACCCTAGGGTCACACGCTGGCCATGAGAGTGCTCAGCTCTGCCTCCAATGGGTCACTCCCCCAAGCCCATTCCTCCCCACACTTCCTCCGCCCTCCAAAATTCCACTGTTCTGTGGCAGATAAGAGAACTGAAGCACAAAAGGAACCGTGTGTGCGGTTTATCTATTCTTGGAAAGTCACAGTTTGCCTCGGACAAAGTTTCTCCTGTGTCGTCCCATCTAAATGATTCTGCTGCAATTTCCTAGCCTACTCTTTCCTTCCTTCCTTCCTTCCTTCCTTCTTTCCATCCTTTCTTCTTAGATGAGGTCTCCCTCTGTTGCCCAAGCTGGTCTTGAACTCCTGACTTTAAGAGATCCTCCCACCTCAGCCTCCCAAAGTGCTGGGATTACAGGTGTGAGCCACCGCACCTGGCTCCCACTTCCCTTTCTATGACAGCTTAATTGAACATGAGCCGGTAGAGACCAGAAGTGGGAGGTGGCCACGCTCACTGTCTCCCGACGGGGAACGGCCGGTGCTTCCCTGAGGCCAGGGCTGCTGGGAAAACCAAGAGGGCACAGACCCAGCTCTAAGATTCAGAAGCTTGAACAAGCTGCGTGTCCCTCTGGGGCTTGGACTCCTGTTCTGTAAAAGTAGAGACATAAATGATCTGTAAAAATAGGGGCAAGAATGATCTCCAGGGTTCCTTTCAGCTAAACAAATTCTACAGTCTACTACACTCATAAGAAATGACGATTATCGACCTGGATTTACAGACACTTTTGTTCCCCGGCAATGTCAACTCTTGTTTTGACCGGAAATGCATGTTTCCAGGGCTCTGAAACACCTTCAGACTCCTTTGGTGTGTGTCTAGCTAGGGCAACTCTGCGTTCGCCTAGATCAAGTATCATCGAAGACATGAAAGCAAATTATAACTCCTAGTAGGAGCGTAGTTGGACTTGATTTTTCAAATATATACCAGACACGCTTCTTATTTAACTCAGGATGGAAAATGGAAAATAAACGGTGAGCTTCCTGACAGCCTTCTAAGCAAAGAGGGAGGCCATGGCGTCCCTTAGTGGCTTCTGTGGCCGTGCCTCACCCCTGGTCTCCATCACCACACCTAATTATTTACCTTTGTGGTGTGTCTCACAGCAGTAACATCTCTGTTCCGACTTCTAGGGTCTGTCTTGCCAACTGGCCCGTGCCTCGCCACCATCTCTGTTTTATTTATCTCTGTGTATCCAAGCAAAGAGCTCGGCATATAGCAGTGGTTCGATGTATATTTATTATATAAATGAAGAAAGTAAAAGGAAAAATCCAGAATTTAGAGCTGAAACACCCAGCCTCCCAATCTGTCTCTGTTACCAGCTGAGTAACCGTGAGCAAATTACTTTATCTCCCTGAACCAAAGTGTCCTCAAAGGTAATGGAGAGAAATAAGATCCGCTCTATCTACTTTAAGAGCAGGGAAAAGATGGTTAGGATTAAATAGTTCATCACAGGGCTGCCTGTGGCCTTCCCGCATGCCTTGTACCGGGCCACAGAAGCTGGCCACGTCATGCCGAGCCACACTAGGCATGGTACCAGGCACAGTCACGCCTGTTGGATACTAAATCTCAAACGGGAACCAAAAAATATCAGTCTGGTTCCCATTTAATGGTATTTTTTATTTTGTGAGTCGTTGTCCCACTCTCTGCCACCCAGGCTGGAGTGCGGTGGCACAATCATGGCTCACCACAGCCTTAACCTCCGAGGCTCAGACGGTCTTTCCGCCTCAGCCCCCCAAGTAGAGACGAGGTCTCGCTATGTTGCCCCAGTGGGTCTCAAACTCCTGGGCTCAAGCCATCCTCCCACCTTGGCCTCCCAAAGTGCTGGGATTACAGGCGTGAGCCACTGCACCCATCTCCATTTAATTTCAAATCAATTCTGAGAGCTGATCTGTTCTTCCAACGTGCTCATGTCAAGACTGTGGGTTGCCAATAACCTGGGGAAGGCTGAAGACCTGGAAATCCAGCCCGCGGCTCTGCGGACACATGCCAGGAGAAAGGCCGCCACGCTGGAATCTTATTAGCAGGGGCGCCAACTGACAGCAGTCCCAGAATAGATCCCTCGGGCGCTCTCATTTCTAATGCCCTTGTATCTGAGCTAGCACTGCTTAAGGATTCTGAGTCACAGTTAGCTTTAAACCACCCTTGTCAGCACAGAGCTCTCCAACAGCCACCAGGGAGCACGCATTAGCAATGCACTGTCACACCCACACTGCCCAGGGCACAGGGGCAGATCCCAAACATCACCTCCCTGGGGTTTTCGCCTCTCTGGGGCTTCCCGGGCAGGAGCCAGAGGTCAGGCGAGGTCTTTCAGCAAAAAGCCCGTGCCCTCTGAGCCTCCCAGGGGTGCAAGTGACAGAAGGAGACATACACAGGGAAATCCGAGTTACCTTGGCTACAAAGTAGCCCCGCGGTCCAGAGCACAGCGAGGAAGGTGGGGTATGCATCTACACAGTTCTGGCTGCAGGAGAAATCAACAAGGAGGAAAACAATCAGAGGGCTCATTACTGCACCAGGGCCTGAAAACCACCCGAAAGTTGAGGTTAAGCATCATCGCTGGGCGCAAGGTACAAAGCCCATTTATAAATATTCCACTTACTATCCACCCGCCATGTCAGAAACAGACAACAGTGTAAAGCAAAGACGTGTTCAAAATTCACTCACTCTGGTGCTGCGGGTGGTGGCTCACGCCTGTCATCCCAGCACTTTGGGAGTCAGAGGTGAGAGGATGGCTTGAACTTGAGCCCGGGAGTTCGAGATCAGCCTGGGCAACATAGCAAGATCTCGTCTCTACAGAAATTTTAAAAAATTAGCCCTACATGGTGGTGCGTGCCTTTAGGCCCAGTTCCTCAAGAAGCTGAGGCGGGAGGATCACCTGAGCCCAAAAGTTCAAGGCTGCGGTGAGCTGTGATTGTGTCACTGAATTCCAGCCTGGGTGACAGAGTGAGACCCCGACTCATAAAAAAAAAGATGGAGGAGAACAAGACTTGGTTTCCTGACGCATTCGCTTTGGCCAAGTTCCTGCTCCTGGCTGTGCCCATGAACTTCTTGGAGTTGAAGGGTGAGCAACGTGGCCCCAACGCGGCAGGGGAGAAGACCCAGCTAAGGACACCTTTTTATCAGACACACAACCCAGCCCAGCTCTGCAGGCTGAAAGTATTTGGGCGCTAATAGCAACTCCACACCCGTTGGGGACCAAGAGATTTATTAAAGTGGTAGCTACAGAGGTAGAGGGGGAGAGAGAGAGAGAGAGTTATGCAGGGAGGGGCTGTATTTATTAGTTTAGCGAGGGCAGGAAGAGGTCGTGCTAGCATC